>OY744475.1:187648677-187827244 GCA_963556175.1 Tipula confusa | reverse complement strand
CCACATGTAAAAAGATGTTTAAAAAAAATCAACGGTTTCTGGTGCTGAACGGAAATGGGTTAAGAAAATCTTTGTCGAAGATAAAAAATTTGTCACATAGAGTACTCTGGATTCGAAAAACACCAAAAGCATTTCGAGTTGCGCCTTATTGTTTTGTAACGCATTACCGACGCAATTCGGGACTCTAGTGTATATATATATATATATATATATATATATATATATATATATATATATATATATATATATATATATATATATATATATATATATATATTATATTATCTGTTTAGTTTGTTCAACACACATTGATTCGATATCGCAATTCGGCATATTTTAATTTTATTTAAATTATACAAAATAAATACAGTAAGCGAAACAATTATACTTTAGTTTTGCGCGATCATTGTCTCTGAGACTTGTTTCAATGTTACAAATATATTTTGACAAGCGATCATTCGAAAAATTTAAATTCTTTCATACAGTATACATTTTATTTAATCAACGGCCAACAACTACTTATACGTTTTTTATAAATTTTTTAAAGTCGTATGTATATATATTATATACTATATATTATATTATATTATATATATACGAAAAATTCATGACATACAAATAATAATATACTTCACTACGCGATATGCGATATATTTCGTATTAATAAATAAACAACAATATATAATCGTGTGATGTTTACTATTTTTAAATGCTTAGTCATGTCGCGATATGTGTACCGAGTAGATTAATTTTTATATTTAATTTTCAAAAAAATTAAAATTTTATTTTTATTTTGTTTTAAATTTGATTGTTCGTTTAAAATAAAATTAAAAAAATTTACGATAAGTTTAAATCGTGTTGCTGTATTAAGTTATAACGAAAAAAGTTTACCTACAAACAGTGAAACGTGTATCATTTAATTATCTATACATATTTGTAGTTGTTATCAACAGATAAAATTAATTTAAAAATAAAAATGAGATGAATAAGTGAAAAAAAAAAGTCGATTGTGGTGCCAAAATTTATTTTTATTTTTTGTGTTATATTATCAGTTTTAAATTAAAACTAAAAAGAAAATGTAGGCATTATGGATATCAAGTGTGTGATCGGTTTTTGTGGATAACTCAATAAAAAAAAAATAAAGAATCTGTATTGATAAGAAATTCTACTAGGTTTTATTTTTACATGGTAATTTATGTTGTAATTTAATTAGTATTTATGGAATTGAATATTTTTTTTTGTCAAACAAGTGTGTTGCTACTGTCTGTATATATCAATAAATTGTTTTTATTTATTTTTGTTGTTCTAAAGAAATTCTTAATATTACTCGGAAAAAACTGAATATTTTACGTGAATTATTTTTAAACACATTTTGAATATGAGTCACACAGCACAATATTATTTCATTTGTATAATACTACACCCAGATTTTTTATATATTCAACTTCAATTGTTAAAAATGAATCATATAAGTTAAATGTGTTATTTAATTTTTTTTTAGAAATTTTATTTTAAATATGTATAAGTATTAAAATAATTCCACTCTATCCTGAATCCGAAATTTTATATTGTCTTAAACGATAGTGACTTGATATAAAAATATTTTATCTTTACTGTATCATATACTGCCAAAAAATAAAAATCGTCACGTCATTATATACAATAATTAGATAATATTCTAAATAATATTTCATCTATTTGTTTTTTTATGATCATCGTAGATTGTCAAAAAAAAAACATTTACGCTCAAATAATTTTTTTAATAATTACCATATTTTATTAGCAGAATATTATTAATATTTAAATAAATATATGTTGCGTTATTCATAACGTCGTATGTAAACTTTTACGTAAAAATAACACTGAAACCCCAAATATATTTACTATCGATGGCTCGATGAGTTATGGTGATTTATAATTTTTTTGATTAAATCAGCATATTTTGTATATGACTCATTTATCCTAATATACCGAAGAGCTGGTTTAATATACATGTGTGTAGTTTTGATTGAAATCGAAACGATATACAATTTATAAATTGCTTGTTCAACAATATATAGTTTTCCCCTATGGTTTTTAAACGTGTTTACACTTTAATTAATTCCGAATAGTTATATTGGCATGGTAATTTTAACATTAAACTAAGCGGAAAACTAAGGCATTAAAATGCCAGATAAAACCATTTAGCCCAGCGATCAAAAACACGTGTTTCTTACTAGATTTATATTTTAAAATAAATTCTATTCAATATCACATTGATTTATGGCCAAGCATGAAGCAGGATCTCCCGAAGTTGACCGGGCCCACCGTACATCCGTTTTTACATATACTTGGAATGATAAGGCAGGATATTAGTTAAATTATTGAGATCGACCCGGTTACAGACACCTTAGCTGACAATAGTTAGTAAATGTTTGTTGGGTAGGAAAGGGAAAGGTATGTCAGTAATGACAGAATTGGTTCGGTTTCCCGGTAGCCAATATTCAAACTACTGTTAGCATAAAACAATCTCAATTTTACTGAACTGCTCTGCATTCTGTCATCTCTTATCAGCAACTCTAGTGCGACACCATTCATATATAATCTGCAAAGGTGTCCTAAAAACCAAATCCATTAATGAACTAATTACTAATAGCCGTTGACTGTAATAAACTGAATTAATCTTAATCTGAAATTACAAATCAATTAATTCTTAATATAATAACATAATTATACGATAATATAGGTCTTGGAAGCCAGGGCCGGCGTGGTATAGATGCAAACGGTGCAATTGCACACGGCCTCGCGCTTCTAAGAGGATAAACACGGCCTCGCGCTAAATGACGCCTTGCGCGTGGTCATATTTTTACCATGTCCGTGAAAGAAAAACAAATTGTATTTTGGATTTATAAACTTTATATATTAAAATATATTAAAGAATTGTACTAAAAATGGATATATTGTTAATATATATCCTAGTTTATACAATTGACGAAAAAAAATCCTCGGTTGACGATTAATTTACACTCTCAGATTTTTTTAATTCTATCTTCGTTTATACAATCATGCCTTCTAAACTTTAGAAGTAGGCTATTAACGTTTGTTTACATGAGCTAGAAATGTCGTTTTAAGGCCTCAGTCAAAACCCTCTGTAATAAAAGTATGTAGGCTGTACAAATTCCAGATTTGCTAAGATATTAGTGAGTATATATATATATATTAATATATATATATATATATATATATATATATATATATATATATATATATATATATATATATATATATATATGTGTGTATATATATATATATATATATATATATATATATATATATATATATATATATATATATATATATATATAAATTTGTGAACACATTTCGATACAATCAAATACAATGAAAAAACAATAATAAACCAACCATATTGTTAAAGAAGAGAGAAACTCGTGTCATACTGGGCATAGTCAAAACCCTCTCTATTATACAAGACGTATTCATTGCATACTAATGCTATATAATCATATACACATGAGAATGTATTGGAACTAAAAAACGTGTCGATATATGATTTAGAATATAGTGTAAAATAAAATAAACATTCCCATACTATAAAACAAAAGAGAGTAAAAAGTGTCAAACAAATAATTTAAAAGGCAAAATTGATGTTATCTCTTTCATATACAAAACAACAAATAACAACAAGAGAGACGAAAAAATTTATTCAAATTCATGAAAAGACATTGATTGAAAATAAAATTTAATGTACAGTGATATCAAAACCCTCTCTATTATACAAGCCATCTTGTAACTTTCGTTAACACAGATAAACATAACCTATATACACAATTGAGTGTATTGGTGCTTTAAAAATACATACCAAAAAATGTTTAATTTTCTAATTCCTACTACCATTATTTAACATTTTTATCTCTCAGTTTCGCACACTATTTAATGTGTATGGATAATTGAGAATGTTTTCATCTCTTTTTTGTTATTTGTGTTTTGTATAGGAAAAAGATAACATCAATTTAGCTTTTTAAATTTTTGTTGACACTTTTTACTCTATTTTGTTTTATAGTATGGAAAGTTTATTTTGTTTTACACTATATCAAAACCAACACAAATGTATATACAAGCCATGAAGTTGCGATACTCATGCCAAAAAGTGACTACTATACCTAAGTATTAGTGTTGTGACGTAGTATAATTTGTATATACTTTTATTATATGCTTTGATGTAAATAAAAAATGAATACGAATGATGGAACAACAGTATGTTGCGCTCTTTAAGACAAAGCAAAAAACAAATTTATTATTTAACGAGAGAGAGAAGTATTGTTATTATTATTTACTTCATTATATACTATAAATTTAGAGCAGAATGGACAGTGCAAAATATAATTTTTGTTTCGTTTTTTTTTTGTAGAAATGTTATGTACTTTGAATTTAGAGGAGTATGGACAGTGCGAAATATAATTTTTTGTTTCGATTTTTACTGTAGTCAAATTCACTAACACATACACCAAATAGTAGTCATAATATGTTTTACTTAGCCAAGCTTCATGGCTTGTATAATATACAATAGTGTTGGTTTTGACTATATTCTAAATCATATATCGAGACGTTTTTTAGTTACAATACATTCTCATGTGTATATGATTATAAAGCATTAGTATGCAATGATTACGGCTTGTCAACACCGTCTCTATTATACAAGCCCGATTGTCACCAATATTATTTCATTTTCGTGTCCATCTATTCTTGAAAGTATTAGTAATCGGTGCACTATTCAAATCGGTGAGAATTTACGTAAAAATTTAAAATAAAAAAAAAAAAACAATTGCTCAGAGAAAATATAGTATAGAAAACAGAAATGTAAAAAAACGAAATATTCTCTTTAGAACTGACAGTTTTTATACGTTTGTATTCGTTAGTACATTTTTGGTTAATACTTTATTTTTTTAGTTTAGTAATAAATTTCCAAAGAAAGGATGTGTGAGCTGCACTACCATTGTTTCTTAAAAAAATCGTCTCATTTTAATAATATGTTGTCTCATATTATTGATTCCTTAAAATTACCTTACATACCACATAGTTCAAATCAGATAGTTGTATCAACGTTGTTGCACAGTAGCACGTGCAACAACGTTGATACAACTATCTGTTTTGAACTATGTGGTAAACGTACTAACAAGATTTATTTCGAAGAGAGAGCAAAAATAAAAGAATTATACCGTACAAAATTTCAAAGAATTTCATTGGTTGATTTTATATTTTATCTTTAAGGTATTAGTGAAATGAAAGTATTTTTATTCTGTTTTCTCACAAACACTTTCAAGTATAGATGGACAAATTAAGAATGTATCTGCGTACTCGATGCAACAATCAGGCTTGTAATACATTTGTGTTGGTTTTGGGCTTGTAGTAAAGAGGGTTTTGAGTGAAATAAACATAAGGTTTTCCCATGTGATATGAAATATGAATGACAGATTGACAATATGTCTGTTTTTTAAATTAGGTAGAGAATAATATGCTCACAGATTTAAAGTAGTGTGTGTTACTTTTTGAAAAATTTGAAAAAATTATGCTCAAATTTTTAAAGACATATTGCGTTCTTTATTGATAAATATCTGTAATGGTGGTAGTAAGCAACGAATTTTTTAATTTTTTTCATATGGTTTTTAATGTTACTAACACAACAGCAGATCGAGAAATTTATTTATTTTTTTTATTTATCGGCGTGTGCTACGCAATTAGTTTGGCTTTTATTATAGAGCGTTTTGCCCCAGTCTAAAATAGGTCGTATTAAATGTGATTTGTTTTGAATAAAAAATGTCCAGCATACTTAAATTTGAAGGAATTTTAACATAAATTTCTTTCGCATCTTTAATTTGGATTTTAACAATATTTGTAGAAAAAATAGTGTATGATATACGTGTTAAATGTGATTTCATTTTGTTCAAAGGGGTGGGTCACTCGCTTTGCGTCGTGACCATAGTGTGTAGTTCTGATGTGCTGTTTCCTCAAACTAATGGAAACTTCCTTGGGCTAATTGAGCTTGTAGCTAAATTTAATCCAGTTTTAAAAGCTAAATGCATCACTACAAAACACAACAAACAGAACCGACAGAAATATTTTACATATAAAATTTTAAAAAAAATTAAAAATGAAATTAAAAAATGTCCGCATCCCATCCTAATAAAAAGTTGAAATTTAACTTCATATATTACTTAATACAAATATTTCAAAGTTTAACTGATTTTTTAAAATAATTAACTACGAAAGCCTCGCCAATTTATTGCACACGGCCTGGCAAGACATCACGCCCGGCCTGCTGCAAGCCATAGGCTATAATAAATTGGATTAATTTTCGCATGAAAATTACAAATTAATTAATTAGTTCCATCGAAAAAATATAGAAATATAAAAGGTAAAAAGCAAAAATATACAAATATAACAACGTTCCAATTTATATACACTTTATTTTACACAAAACTTTAAAATTAATATAAATTAGATTTTGAAAAAAATTGATTAAACAGTACAAATCAATTGAATTAACCGTTTTATGACAAATACCAATATCATTCGTGCGTATAACCAAAGCCTTCTAAATAACAAAGCCGCAATGATCGGACAAATTTTAAACACATGTAAATATGTTTTTTTTTATTCGCATTTTTGGATTTAGAGTCATTCATAACCTCAATTTTTTTATATCTATATTTAAACCAAATCTTTAAATACATCATATATAAATTTTAATCAATTGTATTCAGAAATTATATCAATATTTTTAAAATAAAATGGCATTGATTTTATTTTTTTGAAATTTGGATAGAATATAGTAATAAATGCAATAGAAACCCAAATTATGGAATATCGATGACGTATGATATATCGACCATACACAAATAGTTTGTTTTTGTAATTTCTGATTTTTTTTTATATTTTCACGTTTGGCGCGTGACTGGGACTATAGTTGTGTTTGTAAATAGACATTTTTTATGACCCTTTTATTAAAACATTAATTAAAGATATATGAAAATTATTTTATTGATTGGATTTTTAATAATTCATAATTTAACTATTATGTTAAATGTCTGTGCTTTTAAAATTATTTTTACGGCCATTTTCATGTTTGAAAAACGTTTTAAAAGCGAAAGTTTTTTCGTCTTTCTACCACCTCTAATTTAATTTCGATTTTGATCATTGCGGCTTTGTTATAAAGGAGGCTTTGGTATAACACAAGATTAGAAAATTGTATAAAGGATAAATTTAATAAGGATCTCACATTAGTTTTAAATTGTAAGCTTTGTTGAAACTCCATTTTAAATATAGTATATTCATGAACTTGATTTGAAAGTTGCTAATAATCGAAAGGAACTCGCGCAAATTGACTTTTGATATATTGAAAGATTTTTGCAATGCTTGATCACCAAATAAATTTGCAGTTCCACTATAATTACAGCATAGACATTCATTATTTTTTCTTTCTGCCATACCAGACCTAACAAGTACTCTTTCTAAATACTTTATGTGGTTCATTACAGTTATACCCTTTTTTTAGATCTTGTGTAATGGTTATACCCAAATAATCTTTTGTTAAACTCAAATTTTTGGTTTTAAAGTTTTTAATTTCTAGGTTATTATTTCAAAATATTGAAATATCATCTACATATATTAGTAAATTTATTTCCTTGATCTTGTAAAATGTTCTTTTGCAGACTTTTAAAGTCCATAAATTGAACGATTAATTTCACATAATCTTCCATCTGGCAATTTCATAAAAACTTCTTCATTAATGTCACAACACAAAAAATTTGTATTTTTTATGAATAGTACATCTCTTTTTACTGAAATGCTATTTCTTTCTGGTGAGTATACTCTATATCCTTTTACATTTTCTCCGTAGCCTAGAAAAATTCCAATTTCAGATTTCAAATCTCATTTTCATGCTTTATGATCGGAAACGGGAATATGAATCGCGACTTTTGAACCAAAACATGTTAATTTATTTATATCGTATTTGTCCTTTTTAAAATACATTTCATTAAATCGACACTACTTTTTAGATGACGGGTTTTCCCACATCTAAAACATTTTCTGTTTACTTCTTCTCTATTTGTCATCTTTTGTTTCTCGATCAATAATATTGCTGTCAATTCAGACAAATTTTGTTTATCGGCGGATACTGTATCTTGAGCAGAAAAAAATTTTTGTATGTATCGGGCAAAGAGATCATTTTTTGTGTTAAAACCATTTTATCTCCAGCCAGACTGTACTGACATGGACGATTGAATCGGCCCGTAGACTCTGCACTCCAACAGGAGATCATAATTGTGTTCATCGTCATCACCGATCGTAATCAAATGATTAAAATCCTTTTTTCAACCCGCCTACGTTGGGTTTCGAACCCGGTACCTGCCGGCTCAAACACCCAGCTTTAACTTTTTTTTACGGTAAATAAATTTACATGCAAGATTTTTAAAAAACTTCACGCGATCAGAAATGGTTTTGATAGGTCTCAGCCCAATTTCCCGGTAGGTAATTTTCAAACCACTATTAGCACAAGACAATAACATTTATAAGGAACTGTAATCTCTTATCTGCAACTCCAGTCGTCAACCATTCAACTGTAATCTGCAATTTTTATAAAAAATCTATTAATGGACTAATTTCTCCAAGGCCGTAGGCCGTAATAAATTGAATTAATTTTCATTAATTTAGTACCGTTAATTTAGTTTGAATTAGTTTAATTCTTAAATAATGATATAATAATATAATAATATAATAATATAATAATATAATAATATAATAATATAATAATATAATAATATAATAATATAATAATATAATAATATAATAATATAATAATATAATAATATAATAATATAATAATATAATAATATAATAATATAATAATATAATAATATAATAATATAATAATATAATAATATAATAATATAATAATATAATAATATAATAATATAATAATATAATAATATAATAATATAATAATATAATAATATAATAATATAAAAATATAATAATATAATATTATAATAATACAATAATATAATAATATAATAATATAATAATATAATAATATAATAATATAATAATATAATAATATAATAATATAATAATATAATAATATAATAATATAATAATATAATAATATAATAATATAATAATATAATAATATAATAATATAATAATATAATAATATAATAATATAATAATATAATAATATAATAATATAATAATATAATAATATAATAATATAATAATATAATAATATAATAATATAATAATATAATAATATAATAATATAATAATATAATAATATAATAATATTATTATTTAACTTTTAATTATTAGGTTCCTTAATAGATTTTTTTTAGTTTTATATTTTTCCTTCTTTATTGCCATCTTTCGTCTTATTTTTCAACCTTACCTACTTCCCTACCCAACTGTAGATGTCGTTTCTATAGATGTGTTTCATCATCCATTTATTTGTGTTTTAAAAGCCAAGCTGTGTGATGTTTATGTTTTGTCTACATTTATTCATTTGTTATTTATTTTAATTCCAGTTAATTAAATATAATTAAAATTAAAATCCTCAATCCCTATTAAAAATAAGTTTATTTTATTATATTCTAACTTAACCTTAATAACTCTCTTTTTAATTAAATTTACCCGCACCATGTCTGTTTTCAAGGTGATGGGAATTGCCTTTTTGGTGCCATTATCCATCAACTTAGTTTAAAAGAACCCCATCACCCATTTGTTTGTTTGTTTCTGAACCATGCATTCTTTTCTGGGGCCGAAAGCTCTCCCAACTCTTTCGCGGTTAATTTTTAACGTTCTACCTTACGCCATCACCAGCCAAATCGAAGACGGACGAATACAGGTTCGATTTTAAATCCATCTGCACATTGCATTGCTCCGGTCAGCCTGTACTGACATGGACGATGGTTCGGCCCATAGATTCTGCACTCCAACAGGTCATAGTTGTGTTCTTTGTCATCACCGATCGTAATCAGGTGATGAAAAATCCTTTTTGAAACCCTCCCCCGTTGGGATTCGAACCCGGTGCCTCCCGTCCCAAACACCGCAGCTATAACCACTGCGCCAATTTCTTGACTCCATTTCAGCCTTACGTTTTGAAATAATTCAGTTCATTAAAATTTATCTTAACGATTTTGTTCCAACTTTGTTAGACTCTTGTCACACCGTCTATCCGATCAAAATTTGTCTAATGATGAATTTGTTACCTAATATTTAACCGATCTGCAGCAAGATGACTTTTTGGGGAAGCACCAAATGTTTGGCAGCCATATCTAGACTCAAAAATATTAAGATTAATGTTTTTACTACCACCTCTCATCCTCCCATTAGCTTCAACCCTGACAATTTAGACCCATTTGTTCCGCCAGCCTGGTGTCGGATTACTCATCAAGAAAAATCCCTCAATTCGCCTTAAACAGATCAAACATTATCTCGGCTCTGTGGTTACCCTTCTAGGTTATTTTAACACTTTCGGAGAAATACTCTTCATCTCCGCTTATATTCCGCCCCAGACCACAAAATATAATCGACGACGCGCCCCTGCAATCTTTTTAACTACACATTCCATCCTTGATAGATCCTGCGACTTTATTTTTCTTGGTGATTTTATTGCCCACCTCGGATTCAATGATTCTTTGGATCGCCATTTTGTTTTTTTCATAGCGAGTGTGATTGCTAGTTCTTCACATCTATTTGTGGTGACCACCCGCGTGCAACGCTTACCCTTGGACTGATGGACTAACTCGCTCCTGGATTAATTGATCATATATTGATTCGACAAAAACCACGCTTGCTCTATGTCAATACACTTGACTCGTTATTCCCTCATCTTAGGTATCGTTTCTTTCGCTGGATTCATTGTACGCTTCGACGGAATGTTCAGCCTTCCCGCCCTCCTCCTTCTCGACCCATTTCTATTGCTTCACCTTCTCTGCCTTCCTATTCTTGCAAGTCTATCAACCTCTCGTTGTTACAAAATAAAAAACTGAATTCCTTCTATCAGACACATCTTTCTACCACTTATGAGAATGTTATTTTAAACTTCCCAGCCGGCGAGCTTTGGAAATTACTACAGAACTGTATAATATAATAATAATATAATAATAATAATATTATTATAAGTGGAATTTTATTTGCCAAATTACACTAACAATGCCATATATCCAATTCCAATTTGGGATTCACCCAATTATTTTAAAATTGAGTTTGAATTTTAAAAAAATAGTATCAATTTAAAATACACTACCAACCTTTAAAAACAAACCTCGAGAATTGGTTGATTATTTCTTTTGACCAGGAATTTAATTCCAATTTGAAATTCAACTCCACCATATGACAAATAAAATATCACTATAATAAAAATATTGAGATATTAGGAATTTAAACTTATATGGGAGTGATAAATAGTTCATTTGTGATAAAATTAATAAGTTGGACGAGACAAAAATATATAATTGACATTAATTAAGGTCGTAAATAGATGATGACCGAAATTGTTTATGACTTTTATGATCCCATTATTGCTAAAAATTTTAATGTCTTAAAAGTATTATAATTTTACAGTATTTGTAAAAAAAAAAGCTCTCAGAATACCGTCAACTATGGCGAAATTTTTTAACTTCGAACGATGACTTTATGCTTTTGATCAAATATTAATTATTGCATTTCACACCAACGTGCTAATACATACACACATACATGGCAATCACAATCAAAGGAAATGTATAATTGATATCACAAAACTATTAGTATATTATTATAGTTAACATGACTCATTATTTTTATTTTTTTATGTAGCTTCCCAAAATTCGATAAGACTATTACAGACGATATTATTGTTACGCGTAATCAAAATAAAAATATGCGTGTCACCTAAACAAACAGTTGCAGGTGTCGTCGAACAAATATCGAATATCATTGAAATTGAATAAAATTTAAAAATTGCCCAATATTTTTATATAGTTTTGATGGTTAATCAAATTTTTGTGACATTGAAAATAAAATAAAAAATTGGTCGTTACTTTTTTGCTGTCGTTTACATTATAAATTGGTAGTAATGCTAAAGTATCGTAAATAAAAGTAGTCGATATAATTAGGGAATACCCAAACACTTTTTTTTATACTATACAGTTTGTGTTTAATTCGTTTGGGATTTCCCATGCGGTGGTTTTATGTAATATCATGCGAAATTGGTTAAAAAAAATGAGGGAATTGAAATCAAATTAGACTTTATTCAGCAAATTAGTAGACACGTATGTACTTCTTTTGCAAATATACTTAAAAATATATATATACATAAATAGTTGTATGATAAGAAAAAATAAAGAGTTAACTTATTTGCAATGGGAGCAAAATATTGCACGCACACATATATATGTATATATGTACAGTAAAACCTGTGGTGTCCATTTAGTAAAATCTTAAGCTTTCTTCCGACTTCAAAATTGCCAGTTTGAAATTTAGCTCTTGTTGAACTAAATATTACTCAAATGTTACTACTATATAGAAACTTAACTTTGCAGGTTTTACTGTAAATAATGTGTCTAGAAATATTGTGGAATTGATGATCTTTGAATTTTGTAATCTTTAGTTTATATATATATATATATATATATATATATATATATATATATATATATATATATATATATATATATATATATATATATATATAAAAGCATCTACTAGTATGTGTATGCTACAATCTAATCATTTTGTTGAATGTTAGAAAATAAATATCGAAGGTGGGTTAGGTACAGTATTTTACATACTATCCTTATTAATGTACTTAAACATTAGCCATACATTTATGTGTATGTATGTACAATGTAATTTTATTATTTTGATAATAATGACGAAAATTCCAGTCTTTATTTATTTATACATTTTTTATTTTTTTTTTTATTATTATTTCAAAGAACTGATAAGAAATTTTTTGATAACACTAAATAGAAATGAGAAGGTGTTGTGCTTGCTAATTTTTTTTTTTATGTTTTTTATTTTTTTATTTTTATTATTTTACCAAACACTCATAGTTTAATTATAATTTTTAAAAAAGACTGGTGTTTTAGAATCTTAAGGAGACAAATAAATTAAAATATAATTTTTAGTTTTAAATTGTTTGTAATCAAATTTACATATATTATGTCGTTTGAAAGTTTTTTTTTTCAATATTAATTGTGTAAAAGCTCTCTCGTTACATTGTATAAAAATCTGAAAAATAAATAATTTTTCTTGTGATATTGTTGGCTCGATTAAATTTACATGCATATATGGATAAAATGCTATAACCAAAAAGGTATATTTAGTGCAGTTTCATACTTTGATAATAATTCGTGCATGGTTTTTAGGTGTGCAAGTCATTTTATTGAGTATCCGGTATACTATACACATTTAACTACATACTAAGTAATTGTCGCTGTCATCATTTCAAGCCAAATATAATCATGTTGATTAAAAATATAATACTTTTTTTTTTTTTTACTTGTGTCTTATCAATGTTAAATGTGACTTTCATTATCGCACAAAAAAAAATTGTTAGATTAATCGAAAAATGTTGAACTCATACCATTATGAATTTTTAGCCGCCTGTGCTCAATAACTAGTCGAGTGAAATATATGGCAGTCTAAGCTTATCAGAATTTTGCATGTGTATGTTTATGATAAAGAGAATTCCTTACTAAATGAACGTAGTACTACACAACAAAAATCAATATTTTATTTGGACATCGTTTGAATATTTGGAATGAGCCTTGACCGGTATTATCTCTGTACTACTAATATTTATAAGTGTAAAAGCATAAAGACAATTATTTATGACCTATTCACGGGACGCAATATGGCAAATTACCATATACCATATACACTTATGCAAATACGACATATAATTTCTTTATTTTGTTTTAATGATAAGAAATAGATTATTTTGTAGAATTATTATATTAGTACGTGATATAACGCGGGTTCTTCTTATGTTGTAATGAATTCTGTACTATATAGCTTTGTTATTATTATGAATTTCAAAATCTATTATTACTTACATCATTTGACTTTAAAAGAAATTACAAATTATTGATAAATTTCAATGACGAATTCTTATTTGTGCATAGTATAATATTTAATTTTATGTGCAATACAAAACTATAACACGTGACAAAATATTCGTCATAACATTTAAATTATGAGAATGTAGTATTCAGTGGTGGATTTGTTATCTTCAAAATCTGTAAATTACATTGCAAAAAGAAAATTATTGGAAAGGCACACATTTTTTTCCAACGTTTTGATGTAACGTTTTGAATATGTTATGCAAAAAATGTAAAGCTGGTTGAGGTACTAGATGAGATATGCAAGCCTAATATTTTCTTCAGCATACCTTAATCTGCCACTGGTGGTAGTATTTAGTAATCCCACCCAATTACGATAATCAAAAATATATTTCATACCGTTTGGTATGTGTACTGTACTATATTTTAGTTTCTATTTATATAAGATACTGTTTGGCGGTGAGTCGCGTGAAAATAATTATTGCAAAATTTTTTTTTTGTAGATTCGTATGGCGCATAAATATTTTATTTTCATCATTTTAAAAATATAACATTTTTTTTTTTCGGTTCGCACACAAAACATTCGTAAACAAGAGTGATTTTGTTAAATTAACCAAAAATTATTTAAAATAAAATATTCAGGAACGATATCGTTTAATTATTATTTTTTTTAAATATCAACGTTTATCAATCACTCGACTTATCAAAAAAAAAAAAATGTTCAATTCCAAAATATATTATGAATGACTTGCACACGTCTAATAATATTTTTTAATCTCATTTATTAATATTTTTGTTTTTAACAATTCATCATTTTATTTTATTTTTTTTAGCAATCGAATATTATTTATTTAACAAATAAAAATTAGGTGTTAACTAATATACCAAAATTATAAATTATTTATTTAAAATTAAATAAAAAAACTAACAAAATTCACAATGCTCTTAAATTGCTTGAGTTTAGGTAAATATAATATTAACAAATTTAATTAACTTGTTTAGTTTTTTTTTTTTTGTCTAAAATTTAAAATTAATAAATTTTTTTATTTATTTTTTTAGGCATGTATACCATGCGATTACTTGAACAAAATTCAACAAGTAATAATTCATCGGTTTTGGGTAGTGCGAGTGGTGGTAGTAATGGATTACTATCATCATCATCAATGCATACAAATTTAGGACAACTAGGTCAACTTGGTGGATCGCACGGTGATAGATTAGATGCATCAAGCGATAGTGCAGTTAGTTCAATGGGATCTGAAAGAGTACCATCGTTATCGGATGGTGAATGGGGTGATACGGGTAGCGATTCAGCACAGGAATACCATCAAAGTAAATATGGTCCATTCGATTATAGCTATCATAGTCGATTGGGCGATGCGACCGCACGCCAACCACCTGTTGCACAAAAAAAACATCAAATGTTTGGCAAACGATATTTCCAAGAACAAAGTACAATACCTCCAATAATAACAACACAACAACAACAGCAACAACAACAGCAGCAACCGCAACCGACACCTGTAATAGCACAACAACAAATCGAACAACAAGTACCACATTCGATAAAATACGAATATGATCCATATTCAATGCAACAGCCATCATTAATACCACACAATTTAGAGGGAGCCGTTGGACCCGTAAAACAATTAAACGAATCCGAATTAAAATATTCATGTTCGTCTGATTTTACGCGGCATACCCGCCAAATGCAAGATCTTGTTAGTCATAATCATTCATATACATTGCCACAAGGTAGCGGTGCTACGCCAAGGCCACAGCCACGCGATAAAAAATTAAAAAAATCCGAAGACGAACATTTGACGCGCGACGAGAAAAAGGCACGCGAACACAAGGTTGGTATTATATATAAAGAATTTAGATCATTTTAACCTTAAAATCTCATATATAGTTCTCTTTATCGCAGATTCCAATGACAGTACACGATATTATTAATTTACCGATGGACGAATTTAACGAACGTTTATCAAAATATGATTTAACCGAAGTTCAATTATCGTTAATTCGAGATATAAGGCGTCGCGGTAAAAATAAGGTTGCAGCTCAAAATTGTCGTAAACGTAAATTAGATCAAATTTTAACGTTGGCCGACGAAGTAAAAGAAGTTCGACGACGTAAGGAACGTTTGTTAAGTGATCGTGAGGCAGCTTTAGCAGAAAAGAAAAGTATAATGGATAAATTTTCGGCACTCTACAGACATGTATTCCAGGTAATTATTTAATTTAATTTCGATAAATTTTTATATTTTACTAACATAAATTTATCTATCGTTAATATAGTATTTACGCGATCCAGACGGTAATCCCTATTCATCGGCACACTATAGTTTACAATTAGCTGCAGACGGTAATGTGTTTGTATTGCCGCGCGATTCTAAAACAGATAATTCTACGCACAATGGGAATCATCATCATCACAATAATAACAATAATAATCATCATCAAGGTCCATCACCTCATCATAATCACCAAAAGGAATGAAAAACCTTGGTGATGATGTACTAGATTGTGTCAAATCATAAAGTTTAAAACAAAAAAAAATTAAAACAAATAAAATCAACATTTTAATTAAAAACTAAAATGTGTTTCAAATCAAGATGTGATTTAAGAAAATCAATGCGATTCGACTCGCATACATAAAACATATATTTCTATCATTTTTCCTCTCGACTCGAATTACAACAAGACCTAAAAAGACAAAATAATTAAAAAAAAAAAAAACTATCTTTTAAAATTATATGTGTGCAATTTTTTTAAAATATCATTTTACTCACAAAAAAAATAAAAATAAAGTAAAAAGGATACAAAAAAGAGGAATCGATGAAAAGTGAGAAGTTAATTTTTTTTATACAGAAATACAAAAGGACTTTTATAATTTTTAGTGGTAATTTATAATTAAAATTTCTTTCTTTCAAATGTGATGATTTTTATTAGTTTTATATTGTTTTTTCTTTTTTCTTTTTTTTTTAAGTATAATATTATATAGTTGGATTAATTAGAAATTATTTTACGATTGATTAATTTTAAATAAAAAAGAGAAAAAAAAAATTATATATATATTAGGTAATTTATAATTATTATTATTATAAAATCTAAAATTAAATAATATAAATAGAAATGAAAGAAAATATATATTAACATTTTTTAACCAAATTTTAAATCCTGATTTTACAGAATAAATAATAATTTAAACTCTGTCTCGTACATTAATGAAATGTAAATTTTTAATATTATTTTCATAAATACGATCAACATTTTAAGACCTACAAACAACAAATTAAAATTAAACAGTTTTTTATGCTTAGAAAATAAAAAAATTATTTTTGATTGGAGTTGGTATCTAAAGTTCCAAAATAAAATTTAATAATTAAAAATCAAATTGTGAATTACAAAATTTGTGTGTAAATAAATTATTTTATTGGACATTTTAAAAAATTTTGCTCTCATCCACAGACACGTACATAAAATATTATATGGCCAGTTTATTAATTTATGTTAATTTATTGCACAAAATTTATTGATATAATTATTTTTCAAGTATTAATAACAAAAAAAAAAAATCGAGATAATAGACAAACAAATAAAATCAATAATAAAAAAAAGAAAAGTTAAATATTATTATTTCAATCAACGAATTAATTTAGTATTCATAATTATCAAAAAAAAACTAAAATAACAAAAGCAAAATAATGATAAATTTACAAATTTTAATTGTAATTTTTAAGAAACGTAAAATAAATATATAAAGCAGATTTTTTTTTTTTAGTGTAATATATTTAAAATTAAATTTTTAAATTATTTTTATTTTATATTTCACAATATAAAATAGAAATAATAATAAAAATGCATTTTTTATTTTGTAAATAAAATTAATTTTAATTATAATATATAAAAAAATATATATACATAAAACTCCGTACTCCAAAAAAATAATAATCATTTTTTTAAAGAAATTTTTTTTAATTTAATTTTTTAATTTTAAAAATATTAAATTTGGTTTAAACACCACACAAAGAACCAAATTTATTTTAAAATCAATAAAAACAAAAAGGATTGTAATTTTATTATTACACCATAAAAAAAATTAAAATTTTACTATAATACAAAATAATATTAAAATAATTTAATTTACAAAAAAAATTAAATCTATACATATATATTATATTATAATAGCTTGTAGTGATTAGAAACATTAACTTAATTTAAAAATAACATACAAAAAAAAACAAATCTAAATAAAAAAAAAAATTTATGGAATGTTGGAAAATATTTTTCTCAAAAAAATAAAATAAAAAAAAAAAACAAAAAATAATAATTGGAATTAAAAATATACAAAAAATGACTTTAGTTTATTGATTCATCACTAGAGTTCTATAAACAAGTAGCAGTTCAAATGTCAACCTCACCTGCACGCGATGCTCCCTGCTTTAATAAACGAGATTCTGGCGACCGAGATACGGTGGGATACCGTGACGGTTGGTAGATGTATTATTATCAGTAAATTAATGCAATGGATACAACAAATAAAGGAATTTATATTCCAGGTGGTAAAACAGCAGAGATTCAAGAAGCTCTATAAGCGTACAAGAACATCTTCAACTAAACAATTTTTAAAACACGTTAACTAAGAAGAAAACTAAGCGAAATTGAAAAGGTAAGGCAAGAAAAGGAAAGCCGAGCTATCTCCGAAAAGTGGGGAAATTCAACAAAACACCCTCAAAATACCCTGAAGTAAAACAGTCAGACAAATCTAAAGAGAGGGTGCCGCCAGCAATTACTAATATTGCCATATCCAATTATGCCTCTGTGCAAACAATAATGAAATCAGTCACTGAATTGCATCACTTAACGTCTGATTCTGGACGTATATAGCTTCAAAAAAAATAGAAAATGGTGTTCAAATCACTAAATGGGGGTTGCTCTTTTTATGCTTACATTAAATAACAAAGAAAATGTAGAAAATATATACAAGATAAAAGCCATCCTAAACATGAAAGTCAGAATAGAACCGTTGAGAAAATCAACTGCCCAAATTCCTCAATGAAAAAAATGTCAAAGCTATAACCACACCCAAAGTTATTGTCAACGAGACAGTCAACACACCGCTAAAGCATGTCCTTTAAGTAAAAACATTCCCCCAAAATGTCAAGCAAATTATAGACGATGTGAAGTAGCTAAAGAACTACAAAAATAAGAAACAAAGCGATCCAACAAAACCATAAGATACCTAATGAAAGGAAGCCTACTATAAATTTAGAGAAAAGTGAATCTCACGCAAACACGATAAACAATAGAAAAACACGCACAGATCGTACAACAAAGCGATTCGGTGGAGAATAATGATGGTACCGATACCCCAATTCTTGAAAAGATTTTAAAATACATAGAAACCCTAAACATTAAAAAGCATATAAGCTCTAAATAGGCGCTTAAATATGTACATATTGAAAGCCATTTTACTAAAACTTCATTTGCTAAAATACGTGGGTATTGTTGTGATTACGCCATCCATCCAGCGAAGAACGAGAGAAGGATCAACTATATTTGTAAAAGAAAACATCAAACACTACGAAGGAATAAAAAAGTGGAAGAAGAAATTATGCAAGTAGCATAATAAAATAAATGATGGGAAAGAATACAATGTTTCTTCAATTTATTACCCAAGCAATAACAAGCAGTTTGGGATAGTACGCCTAATAGTCTAAAAGAAATTCGAACACATATCAACTTTGCTTTAGAAGTTAGAGAAAAACATGGGAGAGAATTCGAGCCCCACAAAGTAAAACGATACTCAATTTCAATCTTAGTATGAAACTATAACTTTTAATCAGAGAAAATAAAAATGAATCGATTCATATTACCTTCCTGGCCTTACTGGTCAAAATGATACCGATTATTCCCGCTGGAAAACAACAAAAAGTCTATAAAGACCTAAAACGCAAGTACCTGCAATTAAATGTGATAATGGAACTTGGGCTAGAAGCGCAAAGGAAAAAGCTGATTTGTTTGCATCATATCTTGGAGATACACTCAGACCTCTCCCAAGACAAACTACAGATGAAAACTTAACACTAGTTAACAAAATTGACAGCCAAAGCATAAAACCTGTATCTTTACAAGAGTTAAAAGTTGAAATCAGCAATAACTTAAGCTCAAAAAAATCTTCTGGCCATGATCTAATTACAGGACAAATAGTTAAAGCACATGAAAATGTAGCACTCAGACTTAACTATGTTCCACACCAATGGAAAGTGACAGAAGTGATAATGATACCAAAACCAAGCAAACCACCTAGCGACAAAAAATCGTAAAGGCCGATTTCTTTGCTTCCAACTATTTCTAACATATTCGAAAAATTGCTGCTTAAGAGACTCAAATTAATCATCTTATTCCTCTCCACCAATTTGGTTTCAGAGAAAAACATTCGACTATAGAACAGGTTCACAGAATCACAGACATAATTAAAGATGCGCTGGAAAGCAAAAAAATATGTTCAAGTATTTTCTTGGATGTAGCACAAGCCTTCGATAAAGTATGGCACATAGGACTAGAATTTAAACTGCATGGAGATCTACCAAAGCAGTTTGATCAGATTCTAAAATCCTAAGCTGACCGATATTTTAGGGAAAATATATAGATTAATACCTCTCATTGATGAAAATATTAGCAGGGGTGCCACAAGGTAAAGTGTTAGGTCCAATTCTGAACATTTTATACAAAAGAGATTTTGCCAAATACAGATGAAACTCACATAGCTACATTTGCCGATGACACTGCAATCTTAGCAATTGGTAACAATGTAGAAGAAGCAACGAGGAAAGTGCAAAGAGCCACATTAAGAAACTGGAAAAAGAGATGGCGAATCCAGCTAAATGAAACCAAATCAATTCATGTTAACTGCACCAGCAAAAAATTAACTGGATACCAGTGAAAATCAACTCACAGCAAGTTCCACATGCAACAGTCAAATGCATAGGCATGACACTTGATCCTAAGCTTAAGTGGAAGAGCATGTCAAAAAGAAAAACGAAGAACTTAACATCAAACACATAAAAATGTACTGGCTTATAGGTAGGGATTCCGAGCTGCCATTTCATAATAAATTGCTGCTATATAGGCAACTATATACGGCAACTGCTGCTTGATAGTCAGGTGTCAGGTCACTGTTCAAGCTAAGCGTAAACAAAGCCCAAGATCCGCGCAAATTGTTAGTAAAAACAAAGCAACAATGCAAGAACAAGATACCGCACAAATACCTCTAGATAGACTTTCTAACAAAAAATCGATGATTTCTTTGGCACGGAATTGTGAAAATATGCAGGACTTTAACAGACGCATGATTTAATATTGCATCACACTTTTATATTGATATATACGCTGCTCTCGCCGAAAAAGGATTTCACACGTAAAAAAAACAAAACATGATCCATCAGCGAAGCGTTGTAGTAATTGTGGTGAGAGCCACACTGCAAATTACTGATATGATTATGTACTTAAATAAAAAGAAATATAATCCGAATAAAAAAGACAAGCGTCCATACACGAGGTATTTATTTTAGAGAATAAGTACAAGAAGGAAATAGAACGCCACAAGCGGCTAGTATTAAAAACAAAACAAAATAAAGGCTCTCTCACACTTAATAACTCAACAATTACCGAGGCTGTGTAAAGCTACCCCAAAAATGCGATATGCGCAACAAGTCACACTACAACCAATGCAATATGTCCTCAAAAACGAATATTCTAAAGGGCACCGCATCAAGTCAAAAACCAGAAATGATTCCTAAAAATAGATGTATGGAATGCAAATGGTCTTTCACTGCTCATATCAGAAACACGCTTTACGACTAAAACATATTTTAAAATTAATGGCTAGTCAGTTTATGACACCAAACATTGGGATGGTAAAGCACATGGCGGCACTGCAGTTTTAATCAAAAGAACTAAAAACAACTAATATTTGATTGGAGGAATGTTTTGGTGATTGTGTAATTTGGGCAGAACTGCCAGCCGGACATCCCTACCAGATGTTTAACGCAAATAATGGAAACGGCATCTGGTATTATAAATTAGCTCTGAAAGAGTCAAAATGCTCACTTAACATTCAACAGTTAATTCAACAAAAACGGAAAATACGCCGACAGTGGCAGCACAAAAAACTACCGAAATAGAAATCTAATAAAGCTCTGAAACGAGTCCTGAAAAGGAAGGAGATCAAGAAATCCAGAATAACTTGAGTAAACTCGCAGCAACCGAAAAACGCAGTATTCACTACGGAAGGCAACAAAAAAATTAAGAAGTGACATTAACAAGGCTTATGCGTGCTTTAACCACTTGTGCTGTATTCATACTAAATGAGCAAAGCAATATTAGTATACTGCCGTATTACACAAAGGATAATTCTATATTAAATCCTGTAAAATTTTAGGAAAAAAGTAGCATGAGGGCCTGATTTACAATACAAGAAAATTTGAGGTTAAACCAAATGAAGCCATGTACTTAATCCGATAAACGCAGGAGTTCCTCAAAGGAAAATTCACACTAAAATCCATAAACTGCATCAAAAGAGTTACAAGATCACCTAGCAATTGGCGTAGTGGTTTAAGCTGCGGTGTTTGAGTCGGGAGGTACCGAGTTCGAATCCTGTTAAATTTTAGAAAAAAAGTAGCATGAGGGTCTGATTTACAATACAAGAAAATTTGAGGTTAAACCAAATAAAGCCATGTAATTAATCCGATAAACGCAGGAGTTCCTCAAAGAAAAATTCACACTAACATCCATAAACTGGATCAAAAGAGTTACAAGATCACCTAGCAAATGGCGCAGTAGTTAAAGCTGCGGTGTTTGGGTCGGGAGGTACTGAGTTCGAATCCCAAAGGGGAAGGGTTGGAAAAGCGATTTTTTATCATTTGATTTCGATCAGTGATAACGATGACCCACATGTTGGAGTGCATATTCCATAGGCCAAATTAGTCCATGTCAGTACAGGCTGGCTGGAGCAATGTAATGTGCAGATGGCTTTAAAGCGAACCTGTATTCCTGTGTCCTCGATTTGGCTAGTAATGGCGTAAAGTACGACATTAAGTTAACCACGAAAAAGTTGGGAGAGAAAGAGAAAATGTGACTTTCACTTCAGTAGAGAGCCAACCTACTGAACTGCGGACCAAAATAAAATTCCTGACCTACGAAAATTACTTGTCAGTCACAAATTAAGAAAAGGAGACTACTATCCAGTTTTAAGGACAATTAGTTCGGTACTAAGAAAACCATGCCATCCAACCTTAACAAATAACAGAACAAACTGGGAATACAAAAAATAATTAATTTGTAAATGTATGACCGCATTGGTGTCTTTAAAAAACTCATCCAACAATTTAAAGCACATAAATCAAAAATCGGGTTTATAAATGGATTTTCATGACAATCGGTTAAGCTGTAAAGTGGAGACAGACAGGGAGACAGACAGATTTACGCTTCACATGATAATAAACCTATCGAAACTGAGAAATGTATGTTGGAAATCGAAATCCTTAAAAAAAATGATGAAAATGACCATTCTGAAGAAAACAATTGAAGGTGATTGACTTATATTGCAACACCGAAGTATAGCTAGACAAGGATGTGTTCTATCACCATTGCTGTTGAGATTCGGTAAGGCGACTACATATAACGCTCGTGTACATATAAACGCAGAGATTATATCACCAATGGTCATATATGATAAATGGAAATACTCCTTCCAAGTTTTAAGTAATGCATCAATCAGAGATTTTCATCCTGGTGGTCCCAAACGTGCAGTCCGGTGACTTAGAGAAGTCAAGTGAACCGCGCTCATTGCTAACAAGATTTTGATATTGTATTTTCTCATCTTAATTTAAGATCGTGTTTTCATAAAACAATGAAATACGAAGTGTAATTTACATATTTAGCTTAATCAAAACTAATATAATTTATTTAATTTTTTAGTAAAATTAACAAATCTTCAGCCAGAAACAATCAATAAAAATTTGAAAATTCCACAAAAACCTTTAACTGTTTTTACTGCCATCTGTGATAAATAAAAAAAAGCACGAAAATTAAGTTCAGTGCCACATTGTATAACAAACACACACGTGAACATGATGCAGTCTATCGGAAATTTTACGAAATAGTTCCTCTTCGTAAAAGTCCATTTTCGGCGTCTGGCCACATGTGCTACCAATTAAAGTATAATATAAAAATAATAAAATAATATTAACTTATGAAATGTGCGTTGTAATTTAAATAATAGTTCAAAACATTTAAAATAGTTTAATTATTAAATTATTTAATTTTTAATATAATTTAAACTAAAAAATTTGATATTTCGATAATCATTTTTTGTTTTTGCATATTCTCGTATGTAAATAACAAAAATAGCTCTCGGTTTTGAATAGTATATATTTTTTATTTTATTTTTAAGTAATTATTCGATTTATATTTTGGATAATAATAATAAGTTAAAGGAATAATTTTTTTAGTGATCTATATAGTTTTTAAATAAAAGTGTTATTGTGAAATATATAAAAAGAAAAGAAAAATTGAATAGAATTAAAGTGCTGCCTGATTAAATCAAGTGTTAAATTTTGAAACTATTTTTGAGCTGTCACAATTTTTATTTTTTTTTTGTCTTTGCAATTTGACATTTCAATCTTGTGGGCTCTATATATAGTCAGTTTATTATATGATATATTCATCAAATCAAGACAATAAAATGAAGGAACAATAAACGAAAAACTTTAAATGATTTTTTTATAAAAAATGTTTATTGAAGTTTTGTCACGCTAAAATTAAAAGTAGTGTGTATTTAGTGTACGCTAATATATTTTGTCGCGTATAAAACATAAATTTTTTTCTATAAATATCGGGGGAGACGAACTACCGAAGTAAGAAATAAATTTTGTTTCGTACATATGCAATTCGAAATGGCAACAAAAGTAACGACAAGTGAATCAGTTGTTTCTGGTGGTGGTGGTGGTGGTGGTAATCTTGAACCAACGAGTGATAACTCGAATCAAGCATCATCTTCGTATGCCAATGTGTTAAATATAAAAACACAGCAGGAGAACAATAACCTCAATTTAAATGAAAATAACAAAGAAAATATCGATGATATACGAAATAATGAAATAAAACCAAGTGAAAATAAAGATCATGTCAGTGAAGAAGAGGATGATGAAAATTTTACTCCGGTCGTTGCACACAATCGTAAGGATCGTCGTGTCAAACGACGTATGCGTGATCGACAATTAAATCAAGGTGCTAGCTCGAAAACAGGTACGAAATCAAATGCTAGTGGTTCCACAACCACTAAAGATAAAAAAACACGTAATGAAAAACCGAAAGTTGCCGCAGTTCGTTCTAAAAGTGCTGAAAATAACAGTTCGGGCGAAAATAACAGTAACAATTCGAATGTGGAAAATGTTGAACAAAATCAAGGTGATGAGGACGAACCAACCGTATTTGTTGATGCACCGATACCGAAGGTCAACGCATGGAAGGTAAAATATGTAAATATAAACGATTTGTTTTTATTCTGTTTATTCCTAACCTCACATTTTTATTTTAAACAATGTGGATATTTTTTTTTTTTTTTTTTTACATGTAATTTAAACACATGTTTTGTTGGTTATTCTCTTTTGCTACACACAAATGTATAATTTATATGTTCATATATGTATATCAACAAATTGAAAAACTTGTAGGAAATGCGCGAATATAATTTCAATTATATGATTTTATTTGTTGCTTTAAAATGTATAGATTGTATGTAGGTACGACTCGACAAGTATTTCATTTTTATGTAATTTGTCTCATGTGTTGTTTATTTTAGGTAGTGACGTAAAGTAAAATAAAAATAAATAAAAATTTGGATACACAAACGCACAAGTTCACAGCACACCAAAGAAAGTTGATCTTGAAAGTTTTTTTTTGTTGTTATATATGTGAACGAGATGAATCTGTATCTTGTAAAAGTCAAAGAAACAGACGGATAATTTGAATGATCCAAGAAGTGTGTCGTACGATGACCTAAATAAGTTGTTTCAGGATTTAGTGTAAATGAGGTGATTGGATTCCGGTTTAGATATTTTTTTACGCAATCTTTATAGCCTATTTCAAGAATTGGTAACAAACAACTATAGTATAATTAGTTATGAAATTTTATTTATTTTGACACATAAGCTAAATTATTGAGGTATGGTGTATAAAATTCCATATGACCGAAGGAATCGTGCTAAAAACGCACGGTTTTTCAATTTACTGTCTTTTATCACCTGTCAGCCACTGAAATATTGTGTTATGCAAAAATATTCTTATATAATTTTATCTCTAATGATGTAAGGAGGAATAGGTCAGCAAATTTGTATATTTCTAATCTAAAAAGTTCGTTCCACCATATTTTGGTTGTTTACAGTTGTGTGAAATGCACCCGTGATTTATACTGATTTGTGGTTCTGTTTAGATGAAACTTTTGATAATGTTATGCAACATTTATGCTAAATTGTTGTTTAGGTCCTATGCTATCAAATAATGTAACACTTAATAGTTTTAATATATAATCTAACACATTATAGCATTTATCAATGCGTTGGTCTGATTTTGATATAATATTCAACGGTTATTGCTAAAAATATTCTAGTCAACGTGACAGATTCAGCGTGTACGATTTTCTTTTACTTCATGAAGTACATGAGGAATTCCTTCCATCAAATTCCTGATCCTGTCATGGGAAATTTGATCAAATATAAACAGTAATTTCTCATACTCATTCGTCAGACCTTCCCTTGACGCTCGATGTCAATTTATCAACTCATTGATTGTTTGCCAGGTGTTTTGAACGTAACATTTCTTTTTAATATTTCTAATTAAGCGATAAATTAGATTGATACAAATCTCTCCGACATTCATATAATAGGATTTATGGCAACTGCCTATAGTCAATAATGGCAATTTCAAAGTTCCTAATGATCGATCTAGAGGTAGTTGCACTAGCAAAGCAAGTTTCAATCAAATAGCATATAGCATATAGACAAATTTAAAGACTCAAAATGTGATATAAATGTTCAATGGAAACTGGTTGACTCAATAATTGGGTAAAGAAAGAACAGTAATGGTTTTTTTTTACATCAACTGAATTAAAGTCAAACCGTGAATAACTTCAACATATATAATGGGTGTCACAACCTGCAT
The DNA here is from genome assembly GCA_963556175.1 of Tipula confusa. Lineage (NCBI taxonomy): Eukaryota > Metazoa > Arthropoda > Insecta > Diptera > Tipulidae > Tipula > Tipula confusa. Next base: position 187,799,910 of record OY744475.1, on the reverse strand, counting down.
TAAATCTAAGCTAGTTTGTAAGCATATTGAGCCTGCTACAATGTTCGTATATCCAATAAGAGTATTCATAATTGAATACAACATCTTTCCGGAAAAGCTTAAACTGGCTCATGTGATTCCAATAAGTAAAAAGGGAGATATTAACGCGTTCCGCAAGTTTCATCCAATAGCACTACTATCTGTTTCTCAAAACTTTTCGAGAAATGTATGAAGGCAAAACTCATTTATTTCCTGAATGTTGATTTTGGGCGCAAACAGAGAAATGAGGCATGTATCGAGTCATATAAAGTCTCCTTGCAGAGACCGAAACAGATGGTAGTTAGACGGTGAAAGATCCGGGCTATACGGTGGATGCATCAAAACATCCAAACCAAGATCCATCAATTTGTTCCGAGTTATCAAAAATGAGTGTGGTTGCGCGTTTTCATGATGGAGTACAACTCCCTTTCTGTTGGTTAATTTTGGTCGCTTTTTCTGGATAACTTCGTTCAAATGGTCAAGTTGTGCACAGTACAATACCGAATTGATGGTTTCGCCACGTTGCAGCAGCTCATAATGCACAATTCCCTTCAAATCCCACCAAAAACTCATCATAACCTTTAAGTTCTTGAGCCGTCCAAACATCGAGCTTTTTTGTAGCCTGCTTTTTTTAAATGATTCCGCTATTTCCTGACAGCTTGCGTGCCGGTCTTGCTCCATCAGTTGCAAAATTTCATCGACTTGTAAGTGACTAGAAAATCGCGGAGATTTTTTATATGACCAAATATATTTGAGTGGCGTGCTAGATGTGAAACTTTTAATTTGCCTGGTATAAAGTGTTCTTTTATCTTTGACTAATTAAATTACACATCCAGTACGAAAGTGAAGTTTACATGCTTCATTTCTCAGTTGGCAACCAAAATCGACACTCAGGAAAAGACTAGCTTTTCTTATCCAAAAAGGGGTGTTTTGAAAGATTGCCTCCACTCTTACTTGTCGGGAAATAAACAAATAGTTGGCCTAAAACATGGAATTAGTCATGCTTATCAGGTAACTACTGGTGTTCCTCAAGAACCCTTACTGGTTCCGATTCTCTTCCTAGTACTTCTGTATTTTCGTTGTACTTAAATGGAATGTGTACTGGTTATGCTGATGACACTACACTGGAAAGCCATCAGTCTTCCCAAGACTGGAAAGCCATCTTCTGGAAAGAAGATGTTTGGGACAGAAGGTACCGGCTTTGAATACCAACGGGGAGGGTTGCAAAAGGGATTTTTCATCACCTGATTACGATCGGTGATGACGAAGAACATAATTATGACCCCCTGTTGGAGTGCAGAATCCATGGGCCGAACCATCGTCCATGTCAGTACAGGCTGACTTGAGCAATGCAATGTGTAGATGAATTTAAAATCGAACCTGTTCGTGCGTCCTCGATTTGGCTGGTGACGGCGTAAGGTAGGACATTAAAAATTAACCGCGAAAGAGTTGGAAGAGCTGCGGCCCCAGAAAAGATTGCAGGATTAAAAAAAATGCATTAGATTCAGTATGTATGTATTTGGGAATCTTAATTGACATCTGCTTAAATTTCAAACATTATGTCGTGCTACTTTGTAAATATACAAATTATGCCCTATAACAGTATTAAGAACAGAATTCTTCACGCTATTCTACTCCTAAATACCATATTCTATCTTATGTTGGGGGCGGATTTACTTTATTTTTTTTAAGCTGTTGTTGATCTTGCAAAAATTGAGTGTTAAAATAATTTATAGAAATAAAAAAAAAAAATGCACGCGTCGTTGCCACTATTTCGAAATTTCAAATCAGACAAAATGAGTAAATTCTGCAATGAAATTAAACATAAAGGATGTCCCAATAAGAAGTTCAGATGTAAAAATTTAAAAAAACAATTTATAGAAAATGGTTTCATTCAAATGGGAGCCGCGGCTGGCCTTGGCTTACGCCATTTGGTCGGTGCAATTTCTGAGCACATTTTGGATTGTGTGCGGATCTATTTTGGCAATTGTTGCTTCAATATTGGCTTTCAAATGCTCAATTGTTTGTGGATTGTTCGTATAACACTTGTCCTTCACGGCACCCCACAAATAAAAATCCAAAGGCGTCAAATCACAGCTCTTTGCCGGCTAATTCACGTCACCATTTCGACGTCGAAGTTTTGACGAAGTTTCACTATTGTAACGCCCGATGTGTGGCATGGCGCACCATCTTGCTGGAACTAAAGGTCGCCCAAACCAATATCTTCAAGATATGGCTACAAAAAAGTAGCCATTGGCGGTAGTTGATTCCTTTGGTGTCGGCCTCATTTTCAAAGAAATACGGCCCAATAATGGCGCCACGCCACAAAATGCGACAAAATATCCTTGTCGATTTTCCGATCCCCAAATGCGACAATTTTGTTTGTTTACGAACCCACCGAGATGAAAATGCGCCTCGCCCGAAAAGATGATTTTGTGAGAAAAGATGATGTGCTGATTGTATTTGTTGTGGAAGTAAATTTCCAACATTTCCTACTTTTGTTGAAGCGTTAAGCGACTCATTTCGTAAACTAGAAATAATATACTGCGTTTCTTTCAAAGATAGAAGGACATTAGAGTTGCCAGAGCCAAAATAACCGATATGTCAAATCTGAACCGGGTATTGGGACACCCTATATAAGAAAAGTCGACTGTCTCGGTTAGATCTTAGCATAAATATAAAGTCCACCACCCACTCCTAATGTAAAATTAGACTTTTATGCAATTGTCATGCAAGACACTACAGGGCTGACTGTATCAGACGTTGTCGTGAAATCACTTTTTTCAAAAGATAAATTCTAACATGAAATTAAAGTGTATTAGGATTAGAACATCTTTCCGCACATCAAATTTTATTTCCATAATTCCCGATGTTTGGTAATTGAATGAAATAAACATTGTGGCTGCATTACTGCCATTTTCCATAATAGCACACATTTTTGTTAAGGTCTTCCCGGATATCTCAAAGTAATCCATATTAAGCTTTCCCGATGATTAGTAGCTAGACAATTTTAAGAAAGAAATTAACATTTAATTGATTGTTTTTGTTTTTTTTGTTTTTATTTTTTATTTTTAATCCCTTAACCTTTTCTGGGGCCATAGCTCACCCAACTCTTTCGCGGTTATTTTAACGTCCTACTTTACGCCAACGAGGGCCAAATCGAGTACGCACGAATACAGGTTCGTGATTTTTGAATATCCATCTGCGCAATGCATTGCTCCACGCCATCCTGTACTGACATGGACGATGGTTCGGCCCATGGATTCTGCATTTCAACAGGGGGTCATAGTTGTCCCTTTTTTGCAACCCTCCCTCGTTGGGATTCGAACCCGGTACCTCCCGTCTCAAACACCGCAGCTTTAACCACTGCGCCAATTGTTTTTTTGTTATATTCTTCGTAAGTTGCGTTAGCCTTCCTGTTTGTGTGACCATGTTAGACATCACTTTAGAAAATACAGCCCTAAATGTATACCGACAGCATATTTCTTAATCGATACGGACCTCTTTCTTAACTTCTCAATATTTTATGTCTCAAACATATTTTTATGTCAATTTAATAATCTTATCTAAATCGGGGAATTCCATTTTGTCATCTCATTTTTATTTTGTTACATTAAGGAACCACAAAATTAATTTTGTTTTAACAAGAAAATGAGTCGTCCGGTTATATAAAAACGTAGAATTTTTAAGTTATAAACACAAAGGTTTAATTTTAGTATCTCGGAAACCGTACAATTTTCGAGGGATTCGGGGAAATCCGCCTATTAGTGATTGACCAAGTTGGACGAAAGTCTTCTTAGCTCACCTACAATTTTCTCCGCTAGAGTAAATTACTCGTATTTGACATAATATGTTGAACGTTAAGTAAATCAGAGGAATGTAATTTCCAAGTGATCGTTGTTGCCATAAAAATTACCATCCTGACGCCAAATGGCAACTAGGCGTGAAGATAAAGTGAAGCCTGACGAAAAGAACTTAACCTCATTGCTGAATTATAATTTATTACTCGTCCGAAAGGTGTCACTCATAAAACCAATTACTTTTAAGGTTTAATTTTCATCTTATCTAGGTTCTAGTGTCGCTTGAATGTTACACCATCAGGACGAAACTGGTATACGAATTGTATAGTCAATATGGCCAATATGGTCCCGAAACTTCTTACGTAGATGTGTTCATATTTTCAAGTATATATTTTTACAAGCAAAGAATATGCTAGCCAACATAAGACTTTGTACAAAGACAAATTACATCATTCTATCCCAATGATCGGTTGCTAGTTCGTGACACAAGTAAAGACCTAAATTTTCCCGTCATTTAGATTTTTTCTGGTGTTCAATTTTTGTGGGTATATAACCAACCGATTAGTCCCGAATTAGTTTATTTTATTCATGCTGCCCTAGTTCTAGAGGTCTCGTTTTTAGGAGACGTCTAACTAAGTTGGTTTTATCCACGAGGAATCTGGACATTTTCATGTTGATAAAGACGAAGTATGTGTTTCTTCGCGTGCCTCCTGATTTCTTCGTTAACATATTCCATCTTTAAGTCCCTATGGAGATTATCATTTCTGACGTACCATGGTGCATTTACAATACCACGTAACACTTTGTTCCTTATTGGTTTTAGAATTTGCCTATTTAGCAGCAGTTTGTTATGTAGATGGAAATTCCTACCTATAAACCAGTACATTTTTCCACTAAAGCTTAGCGTCAAGTGTCATGCCTAGATATTTTGCTGTATTTGCATGTGGAACTTGCTGTGTGTTGATTTCCACTGGTATCCAGTTAACTTTTTTGTTAATGAAGTTAACATGAATTGATTTGGTTTCAGTTAACTGGATTCGCCATTTCTTTGTCCAGTTACGCAATGTGTTAGTGGCTCTTTGCACTTTTCTCGTTGCTTCTTCTACATTGTTACCTAATTGCTAATATTGCAGTGTCATCAGCAGTGTCATAGGAAATCTTTTGTCTTTAGGATATACATAATTGGACCTAACAGGTTACCTTGTGGTACTCCTGCTGATATTTTCGTCAATGAGGAGTATTGATCTTCATATTTTACCCTAAAATGTCGATCAGTTAAGTAAGATTTTAGAATCTGATAAAACTGCTTTGGTAGATCTCCATGCAGTTTAAATTCTAGTCCTCTGTGCCATACTTTTTCGAAGGCTTGTGCTACATCCAAGAAAATACTTCAACATATTTTTTTTGCTTTCCAGCGCATCTTCAATTATGTCTGTGATTCTATGAACCTGTTCTATAGTCGAATGTTTTTCTCTGAAACCGTATTGGTGGGGAAGAATATGATCTCTTTGTTCTATGATTAATTTGAGTCTCTTAAGTTTGCTTGGTTTGCTTGGTTTTGGTATCATTATAACTTCTGTCACTTTCCATTGGTGTGGAACATAGTTAAGTCTGAATGCTGCATTAATTATTTGAAGAAGGTTTCGTAATCCATTTTCATGTAACTATTTGTCCTGTAGTTAGATCATAGCCAGGAGATTTTTTTAGCTTAAGTTATTGCTGATTTCAACTTTTAACCCTTGTAAATATACAGATTTTATGGTTTGGCTGCCAATTTTTAACTAGTGTTATGTTTTCATCTGAAGTTTGTATTGGGAGAGGTCTGAATGTATCTCTAAGTTATGATGCAAAGAAATCAGCTTTTTCTTTTGCGCTTCTAGCCCAAGTTCCATCATCACATTTAATTGCATGTACTTGCGTTTTAGGTATTTTTAGGCTTTTTGTTGCCTTCCAGAGGGAATAATCGGTATCTTTTTGACCAGTAAGGCCAATAAGGTAATTATGAATCGATTATATTCTTTGATTTAAAATTTTAGTTTATTACTAAGATAATTGAGTATCGTTTTACTTTGTGGGCCCGATTTCTCTGCCATGTTTTTCGTGCTTTACGTTTTTCTCTAACCAATCCTCGAAAAAAAACTCCCGTTTTTTTGGGAGTGACGAGTTCCAAACTATCCTGTTTAATGGCTGATATAGTACCATCAAAGACGACTGGTATTCTTAGCTTCTTTTAAAAGAAATTCATTTTTTACTGTTAGTTTTTGCGAACATTAAGCTACAATATAATAAAAGCAATTTAACAATCAGTTCGAACAATGGTTCATATACTCTGCACTCCAAAACGGGACCATAGCTGTATTGAACTTCAACTTCGATTAAAAGCAAGAGATGCAATATTAGTTTGACATTCATCCCTCATTGTGATTTAAAACCAAATCTTATCATTGCTTCATTACTGAAACCGCATTTCGCAGTGGAACACATTTGCAGTAGATTCAGTTTTAAATCAGCATAATCGAGTTATATTTATCTAAAGTGCGATTTGCATAATTAACTAAATCTTGTATCATATTTATTATTTTCATCATATACATATCTAATTCTGGTGAATGTCATTCGGCTTGACAACACATATTTTAATATACTATATTCAACCTTCGGAAATACACAACTACCAATTTAATGATAACGTGTTAAATTTTTTTTTTTTATATTTAAAAAAGTGATACTAAGCTTATAGTATAACACCGTCTTATGATAAAGTCTACAGAATTCCACATTTAGTAAAGGTCCCATCTGCGTTTATGTTTAGCTATCATATATGTATGGTTATATTTATGATTCATTCGTTAACGTAAAATGAAATTAAAAAAAAAATTTTTTTTAGTGTAATAGTTGTTTTTATATATTGATTAGAATTGGTCTCAAAAAAATGATATATTAGTACACACTTACGTATTTCTAATGTGTTTATTGGTTTAGAAGCAATCGGAACCAATCACTTATTTAATTTTTTGTTATCACATTTATTCTATGGTAAATTGAATTTAACGCATTTTTTTAGAAATTCGACTACATTATAATTAATAAACACTATATATATTTAAAAGTTGTTTATATTTTGAATTAGAAGGAAATGTCGATATATAATGTATGTACTATTAAACATGTTTTGTTTGATTAAACATTTAAATATTTACTTTAATTTATTTGATCATAATATTCTTTATTATATAATACAAGTTATGGTCAAATATATAGTCGAAATTGAATTAATTAGTAGAACAAAATTTAAATGAATGAAAATAAAAGTGGTTTAAAATTTAAGAAATAATAATAAAGGTGAATCTTAATTAATTTAAGTGGATTAAGGTATCTTATATCTATCGTAATTTAATTTACATAATAATAAGCCGTTTTTACAGGTCTTTGCTGGCCTATATCATATCAACAATCTGGCTCCATTGGTTTTAGCCCCGAGCCAGCTCTTCCTATAGTTTTAGACAACCCGTCATTCTCTATCCCGAGAAGCCATTGGTTCTCGTTAGAATGTGACTCTTCCTTCTTTGTTCTTTTACTTCCATCTCATGATTGACGGGAAGTTGGTGAGTGTCGCGGGGCCTGATCAACACCTTGTACAACTTCCATTTGTATTACATACAAGTTTGCCATCTGTGAGTCACGCTTTTAGAACTTCTCCCACACAATTATTATGTGTAACTAGAGATAGAAGGTAATGGAAATCGGTCGCTCCCTCAAATGTGTAGCCGCCACTTTTATTTTAAAATCCATTGCGTCTTCGTCTCTAAAACCTAGTGTGAGTCTTAATCTCACAGATATTATCTACATATCTCTACATCCCGCCTGGTTTAGTAAAGAAATTAGAGAAATGATTAATTTTAGAAATTTTATATATCGCCGATGAAAGCATACTAAAAACTTTCAACTGTACATGGAATACAAAATTCTAAGAAATAGAATTAACAAGATTTTTAAATTGGCCAAAGTGAGGTATTTTACCGTTCTAAACCCTTTTTTGCCCTTAAAAATATTTTGTAAGAACATTAGGTCCATTAATCCCTTATCATCAACTAATGAGAAATGTCCTAGTATATTCTCAGCAAATGAAATAAATAGCACTTTTGCATCTAACAGTGTTGATTTAACAGAGCCTGCTATAATTTTTTAGAGAGCAGCTTTAGTTTTAATAATATAGATATAGTTGAACTTACTGATGCGATTGATTCTATTAAATCGAATGCCATTGGTGTAGATGAAATACCAATTAAGTTTATCAAGCTTATTTTTCCTGTAATTGGTTGCTACATATTGCATGTATTAAATAGTTTGATAACGTTCTCAATTTTCCCTCTAGAGTGGAAACATTCTATTATTGTTGCAATTCCTAAAAAGAAAAATTCAACTGCCTTATCGGATTTTCGACCGATTAGTCTACTTCCGGCTCTATCAAAGGTTTTCGAGAGAATACTCCAATCACAAATTCTGACGTATATTGAATCCAAGAATCTGTTCCCGAAATTTTAATTAGCATATAGACGTAATCACAGTACTACTTCGGCACTTCTCCATATTTCTGATGACATGCGCAGAGCTATTGACTGTGGTAAGATTTGCTCTCTTGTATTATTGGATTTTAGCAAAGCTTTTGATACGATCTCACATCCAATTTTGATTAAGAAACTTCAGCACTGCTTTCAATTTTCTATATCTCCTTGTCGTTTGACTCTGTCATACTTATATGAAAGATCACAGTCTGTTAAAATAGACTTGGAGGTGTCCAATACGTTTTACTAACTGTGGTGTCCCACAACGATCTATCTTGGGACCTTTTTTGTTCATTCTATATATAAACGACTTAACAAATATCTTTCCACATTGCAGTTACCATCTTTCCGCTGATGATTTGCAAATCTGAAAATTTTGCAATCCGAAGGGTATCTCCAATTGTATTGAAGTAGTCAATTCCGATATTAATTTAATATTACAATGGTCTACTAGGAATAAATTAAAAATTAACTGTAGTAAAACACAAAGTATGACAGGACCTGGTCAGTCCGGCGGTACAAGATGTTGTCCTGAAGTGTTCACTTTGGGAGGCCCACTTTACCCATTATTTCATAATTCACTATTGTTAAAATCCATATTTTTACAAGAAACCCGCTTTTGTTCAAACCCGTCATTGACAAAATCCATCTTTCCTAAAATCTGTACCCAATTTTGGCAAAATCTACTATTGACAAAATCAGTTATTTACGATATCCACCATTCCTAAATCCAATGAATGCTATCCCAACCAGCGACAATTTTGGGTTCGGCTTCAGGTTCTTGCACAAGAACATTGTTGGTTCGGGTACAGGTTCGTGTTCTAGTTCGGGTTTTTTTCTGAGATTTTTTTCCTTTAGAACTCTTTGGGATAAGTTTGATTATAATAAAATTGCAGTCTGCTTAGTCATTTTCTTTGCTTTCAAGATTTTCAAGATTCCTTCCAGCACGTCGTGGTCATTTTCATCATTCGATGAGCTGAAGAAAATTCTAGAAACATCCATATTTTCTCCAAATGCTTGTCGATCCATTTTTAATAATTTTAAATTCATTGCTTTTTTATTTTTATGTTTATTTTTAATTTTTGAAAGGAAAAATTTATTTAAACTCAAACCCGAATTTTGATTTGGTTCTGTTTTGGGTTCGGCTTCCCAAAATTATGAAAAAATCTCTGAACTGGAACTGGTTCAAATTCGGGTTCGGTTCGAAACCCTGATCTCTATACATACATATTCAAGTACAATTCCCAAATTTAAAGAATTTAATTAAATTTTATAAATTTATGTTGTAAGCTAAACATCGTAAATACTCAATTTTACTCATAATTTCTCTTTTTAAAAGGTGATTTTTCAATAGCTATAGGAAATTTTTTCAAAAAAAGACACATAAAATTAAGAAAAATGCATGAAATCTTTATTTGAATCGATAGTCCATATAATTTAATGTTTGAAGATTTTTTCAAGCAAATGTTGACCACGGCTGCGCAAATGGTCCATCCGCTTAGTTCAATTTTGGCATACACTTTCCAACATTTCGGCCGGTATCTCATGAATAAATAATTCAATGCTGTCTTCCAATGCGTCAATCGAAGCGGGCTTGTCAGTATAGACATTAGCCTTAACATAGCCCCACAAAAAAAATCTAAAGGCGTTAAATCGCACGATCTAGGCGGCCAATTGACCAGTCCCAAACGTGAAATAAAGTGTTCACCTAACTTGCCTCTCAATTGGTTCATTGTTTCGCGTGCTATGTGGCATGTGGCACCATCTTGTTGAAACCACATGTCATGCATGCCAAGCTCTTCCATTTTGGACAAAAAAAAGTTGGATATCATCTCACGGTAGCGCTCACCGTTCACAGTTACGTTGCGATTCGCATCATCTTTAAAGAAGTACGGTCCAATGATGCCACCAGCCCATAATCCGCACTAAACAGTAACTCTTTCTGGAAGCATTGGTAGCTCTTGCAATGCTCCTGGCTGATCTTCACTCCAAAATCGACAATTCTGCTTATTTACGAATCCATTCAGCCAAAAATGAGAGCTTCGTCGCTGAACACAATTTTTCGATAAAAAAATGGATCTTCCGCCAACTTTTCAAGAGCCCATTCACCAAAATTTCTGCGTTGTGGTAGGCCGTTCGACTTCAATTTTTGCACCAGCTGTATTTTTTGAGGCTTCACACTTAAATCCTTCCGCAAAATTGTCCACGTTGTTGAGTAACAGAGGCCCAATTGCTGCGAACGGCGCCGAATCGATAATTGATGGTCATCACTTACACTGGCCGATACAGCTGCGATATTTTCTTCATTTCACACTGTACGTAAGCGTGTTGGTGATTTAATGTCCAACAATGTAAATCTGGTGTGAAATTTAGTCACAATAGCCCGAATAGCCGCTTCAGTGGGCTGATGAAATTCTGGATGATGTTGCATGGGACCATTGACATTCCAGCATATAATTCTAAGATCATTGGCCATTTTCCTGTTTATGATTAGCTTCCCTAGATCTTTACTCAAGTATTTGTCGCTCATCAAAAGTATTAAGTTTACTTAATATAAATTTCAGAGTTCGATTGATACCCTTACCTTGGGTAAATCCTCTTTTATTTACTTTACTCCTCAATATTTGAGCATAAGTCCTTGCCTATTTTCTCCTGAAAAATTCCCGATACTGTTTGATCGTATATCGTAATGGTGTATGGTTTATATTGTGACTTATCGTTGATGGGGGCTCCCAATAGTAAATATGAAGTTCTTAATTGCGAATGATAATTTATTTAAATGGTTTTTAAATGTATACAAAATAATTGGTTAAATAAGCAATTATCCATAGTTTTGTGTACATATGACATTTCAATATAAACATATGATATTTCAATATATAGTAGGTGACTGAGGAAATTATATCTATAGATGTATATAAAAATGTGTTAAATTATTTGTTGTTGTTTTCCTCCTCCAAAGTAGTGATAAGTTGACTGATAGAGATAGCGCATGTACGATTTTTACTAAACTCAATTTCTGGTTCCTTTTGTTCTGAGTTGTTAGACCCTAGAAAAAAAGCACTTAGTTTTGTGATGGGTCTTTTAAATGTGACACCATTACTCCCCTTTATTGTAACTACTCTAGTTAGGTTATCTTTACCAGTAAAGTAAAGTTTATCTCTATAATCCTACCTAAAGGCCGGTTGGTGGGCGGCAGGTTATTGTCCTTGATTAAAACGATATCATCTACCTTTAATTCTGGTTGTTTGCAGGACCATTTATTTCTTTGTTGTAATCCAGTTATGTAGTCATTTGACCAATGATTCCAGAAATCATGAAACATCTTTTGGAGTAGCCTCCACCGATGGTTGGCAGAAATGTTTTCGTTCAGCAAATTTGATTCTGGAGTTGTAATTAGTCAATCCCCAATTAAGAAATGTCCAGTGGTTAGTATTAACGCAAATGGAGTTGTAAGAGGCCGAGAATTAATCAATTTGCGTTTCATCTGTTGATAGTTTTTCATAAGTAGGTGATATTTTAATGACCTAACGTCTGCTTCCCAAAGCCCTCCGAAATGTGGAGAAGGTGGTGGTATAAAATACCATTCGACTCCGATATCGGGTAATATGCGTTGAAGTTCAGGAGTTGCTTATTGCAGGGCCTCGTGTTTTGGCTCCCACAAAATTGGTTCCATTATCGCCATAAACTCGTTGGCATAGGCCTCTTCGTGAGATAAATTTCATAAAAGCAAACTTTATATGCGCTGCTTTAGTAGCAAAGCATACAAATAGCGCTATATATCCTATATATTCTTGTATGACTTATTTCCACGTCCTTTCAAGACTTACTGATATAGGTCCAGCGTAATCTACTCCTGTGTTAGAAAACAGACGTGATGACGTAACTCGTTCTTTGGATAAGCTTGCCATTAGCTATTGTTGAAGCGTTGAATCGATAACACGTGATACATTTTGCTATTTGAGCAATGTTACTGAGCGTATGTTACTTCTACCGTTTATGATCCAATATTTACTTCTAAGATGTGACAGAGTTAATTGAATCCCCCCGTGTAATGTTTAAATATGCGCATCTTTAATCAATAGCGTCGTGAATCTATATTTTTTTTGTGGCAATATTTTTAGGTGTCTGGTATCTTCAGGTTACAATTACTTATTCTTCCTCCGACTCTCAGCATTTTTTCTGCATCAATAAATGGATTAAGCGAAAGGTGGTTGCTTTTTGTTGATACTGAGCCATCTTTGTTGATCTGCATGATTTGTTTCTGGTAACTCTGCATGTTGAATTATTTAATATTTAAATAGTTATAGGATTCAGTTATTTCTTTGGCAGATAATTAAGATCCAGTATCCAGTTTTTTTAAGCATTTGTTTATAAATCGTCGATAGAGGCCAACAACGCGAATTATTTTGTTCACGTTGGAACATTTTTCTATTATCTGTACGAACGGATTAACTATTGCTGATGTTGCGTCACAACTTGTTTAGTTTCCAAATTGATTTCACTTGGAGCAGTATTTTGTTGCGGCCAATGTTCGGATGAAAGTTGTAGCCAAGTTGGACCCGTCCACCATAAATGATTGTTCTTTAGTTCATTTGGACAGGTACGTCTTGAGGCACAATCTGCGGGATTATCGGTTGATCCAACGTGATTCCATTGTGCTAGACTTAAATAAGTTTTAATTTCTGATATTCGATTGGCCACAAAAGTTTTATATTCAACAAATGATATAAGTTTTATATCAAAAGCAGCGCTCCACAAAGCTGAAATCGAGGTAGCGAAAGGTAATTGTTAATCGGAGCAATTTTCGTTTTTTATATTTGGATCCAACGTGGGATAAATATTTCTTCTAGAAGTGGTAATACGTTTTTAAATTCTTGCCATTTTCCTGGTATGTGTAAAGGAAATTCCTCGTCCCAAGACAGACCTGCCAACCAAAGTTCTTGCATCATAAGCTTAGCTACAATTGTTAATGCACCAGTCAACCTGTCTAACGGATCAAAAAGCTTTGCACTATCTGAAAGGAAGCTTCGTTTGGTAGATTTGCCGTTATAAAATCTAGACTGGATGGCATTAAACCCGACCACATCCGTTGTTGGATTCCAGTGTAGTCCAAGAGTTTTAATGGTAACGTCAAGTTTAATTTCCAAGCGATTTTGGTTTCTTAGATGTTCTGGCTTCCAAAAGACCTGCATTATTTGTTGCCGATTTTCTTAAGGTAAATCCACCGCTGATTAGTAAGTCAATGGTTTTTTTTTGGATGAATAAGGCTTCTTATAGTGTGTTTTGCCCAGAAATTAGTAAACTTAAAAGTTTAATTCTTTAATTTAAAAGTTAATTCTTTAATTTAAAAGTTTTTTTCTTTAATTTAAAAGTTTAATTCTTTAATTTAAAAGTTTAATTCTTTAATTTAAAAGTTTAATTCTTTTATGTAAAAGTTTATGTTGGTAAATTTGAAAGTTTAATTTTTTAATTTATAAGTTTAATGCTTTAATTTAAAATTTTATTTTGTTAAATTTAAAAGTTTAATTCTTTAATTTAAAAGTTTAAAAGACCCATTTTCTGGGTAACTCGAGGGTACCATTGTTTTTAGTCTCTGCATGGCTTTTGTAAATTCAATTCTCATAGGATGGGTCCTCTATGTAGATCTCCGCAGTTTGTATTTGATAACTTTCAAATACAGCATTTGAAATTAACTGTCGACTGAATTAATCAAAGAAATTCTGTTCCCAAGTGTTAAGTACTGCATCGTTGTCAACCCTGAATTTTATTCTGGTTCCGAATAGCAATAAATCTAGCTTAAAAGATATCGTGTTTCCGGTGACTCCTTTAACGTTGTAGCGTGAACTGCGCTCATTGTGAGTTGCTATACTTTTAAAGTTTCAAACTTCCACCATTCACGCTTTTTCCATCTATAAATTCGTTCTTCGAGCAATCATGGCTTTGTTGTTCCGTGCGATTATGATACATATTTGTGCTTTTGTATAGTCTATATTCTGTTACTCGATAGCAATACGGAACTCCTCATTAAACCATTTTTTTAAAGCTTGATGCTGCTTCTAAGAATTCTGTTATTGTGTTTTCTCGTCTTCGTTCGTCGTAAGGTTTGTTTTCCTGTGATCCTTGACCTGTATAAAAACTTGCATCTTAGCTTTGCAAGTGACCAGTTAATGATCATTGCCTACAAATCGAGACCTTTTCTTAGAAATAATCGCATGGTCAATTTGACTTCAGGGTGTCTTACGAGAGTGTGTCCATGGTTCCAAGTGGATATTTGTACGACGAATGAATGTGCTAGCTACAATAAGTCGTACACAATCGCATAGTACGTTATCCTTTCTCCTTATTGGTCGCTGGATTGTGTCAGGCATAAAGACCTATATTTTCACATAAGTCAGTATGATGTTTATTTATAAGGAATCTATTTTGTTATTTTAACGGTTGTTTCTATTGATTTTAGTCTAATCTCGTGTCTATTTTCGTGAAAATAAATGACGTATTTTGTCAGTTTAACGGGTTTTCATTTGATTTTAGTGTTATATCATTTATTTAAATCTCTTTTGTATTGGTTTTGAAATTTTGTGTGCACTTTTTTCGTTTTCTAAAGATCGAACTTGTGTTGTTTGATCTTTCAATTTTTTTTAATTAGGTCTATATTCCATTATGACAAATTGTTTTACAACAAATTTTCGTTGGAGAACCAGAACGATACAAAAAAATTATGTATTGTTTTGTTGGGTGAGTGAATCAGTTCGCCAACTTTTCTCACCGATTCCTGAAGAACATCATTTAATTGCGTTGACTTTTGTTTTACTGCTAAATGTTCACGATGTATCATGCAATGAATACATACCATTTCAGTTCGCAACTCCCAAATGCCTACAGATCATACTGGCTGCTCCATCTAACCCAACGCAGTACTTTCATTTAAGAGAATTGATTTTAATATAATCATCGATGGCCTTAAATATTTCGGAACTCGTCGTAAGAGAAGGTAAATCAAGGCAGCAAACAAATTCTTTTTTATATCTGTTACTTTATACAGAAATGTATAACCAATATATCGAACGAAGCATTAATAGTATGGCTTTGTTCAACACATCAGTAGATTCGTCTTTTTATATTGCAAAATAAATGAATCCCTAACATTTGAATTATCTGATCTTTAATATCAGCAGATAAATCAGCTATTCTGCATGTAGTTGTGAATATATGAAAAAGTTTTGCGGACCGTTGTAATCTTTCCGCGGATCGGCAGCGGATCTACGGGAGTAGAGTACTTTTTATAGAAAAATTTAATACATATATAGTAAATACGTAAAATTTATGTCTCGATGAGAAATATGTTTCACACACACACACATACATAGGGTTTCTGAAATCGAGTCCTTCGGATTTGGATTCAACGAATTTTTGCTCCAAGCTTCGGATTCGATATTCGGTTTCGAATTCGATATTCGATTCAAGATTCACCGAAAAAAGATCACCGCAAAAACCGCAAAAATTATGCAAACGAAAGAGAAAATAAAAACGAGGAATGCCAAAATTATTAAAACTAATCAGACTAACAATTAAGGAACTTAGCTGAGCAGATACGACATTTTGTACAGCAGATATGCCTATAAATTGTATGTATTCTCAACTTCAACTTGTAATCTTGAGCTTTTGACTTTAGACTATACTTCAGACTTTAGACCTTAGGCCTTAGACCTTAGACCTTAGACCTTAGACCTAAGACCTTAGACCTTAGACCTTAGACCTTAGACCTTAGACCTTAGACCTTAGACCTTAGACCTTAGACCTTAGACCTTAGACCTTAGACTTTAAACTTTTGACCTTAGACCTTAGACCTTAGACCTTAGACCTTAGACTTTAGACCTTAGACCTTAGACCTTAGACCTTAGACCTTAGACTTTAGACTTTAGACCTTAGACCTTAGACTTTAGACTTTAGATTATAGACTTTAGACTTTAGACTTTAGACTTTAGACTTTAGACTTTAGACTTTAGACTTTAGACTTTAGACTTTAGACTTTAGACTTTAGACTTTAGACTTTAGACTTTAGACTTTAGACTTTAGACTTTAGACTTTAGACTTTAGACTTTAGACTTTAGACTTTAGACTTTAGACTTTAGACTTTAGACTTTAGACTTTAGACTTTAGACTTTAGACTTTAGACTTTAGACTTTAGACTTTAGACTTTAGACTTTAGACTTTAGACTTTAGACTTTAGACTTTAGACTTTAGACTTTAGATTTAGACTTTACACTTTAGACTTTAGACTTTAGACTTTAGACTTTAGACTTTAGACTTTAGACTTTAGACTTTAGACTTTAGACTTTAGACTTTAGACTTTAGACTTTAGACTTTAGACTTTAGACTTTAGACTTTAGACTTTAGACTTTAGACTTTAGACTTTAGACTTTAGACTTTAGACTTTAGACTTTAGACTTTAGACTTTAGACTTTAGACTTTAGACTTTAGACTTTAGACTTTAGACTTTAGACTTTAGACTTTAGACTTTAGACTTTAGACTTTAGACTTTAGACTTTAGACTTTAGACTTTAGACTTTAGACTTTAGACTTTAGACTTTAGACTTTAGACTTTAGACTTTAGACTTTAGACTTTAGACTTTAGACTTTAGACTTTAGACTTTAGACTTTAGACTTTAGACTTTAGACTTTAGACTTTAGACTTTAGACTTTAGACTTTAGACTTTAGACTTTAGACTTTAGACTTTAGACTTTAGACTTTAGACTTTAGACTTTAGACTTTAGACTTTAGACTTTAGACTTTAGACTTTAGACTTTAGACTTTAGACTTTAGACTTTAGACTTTAGACTTTAGACTTTAGACTTTAGACTTTAGACTTTAGACTTTAGACTTTAGACTTTAGACTTTAGACTTTAGACTTTAGACTTTAGACTTTAGACTTTAGACTTTAGACTTTAGACTTTAGACTTTAGACTTTAGACTTTAGACTTTAGACTTTAGACTTTAGACTTTAGACTTTAGACTTTAGACTTTAGACTTTAGACTTTAGACTTTAGACTTTAGACTTTAGACTTTAGACTTTAGACTTTAGACTTTAGACTTTAGACTTTAGACTTTAGACTTTAGACTTTAGACTTTAGACTTTAGACTTTAGACTTTAGACTTTAGACTTTAGACTTTAGACTTTAGACTTTAGACTTTAGACTTTAGACTTTAGACTTTAGACTTTAGACTTTAGACTTTAGACTTTAGACTTTAGACTTTAGACTTTAGACTTTAGACTTTAGACTTTAGACTTTAGACTTTAGACTTTAGACTTTAGACTTTAGACTTTAGACTTTAGACTTTAGACTTTAGACTTTAGACTTTAGACTTTAGACTTTAGACTTTAGACTTTAGACTTTAGACTTTAGACTTTAGACTTTAGACTTTAGACTTTAGACTTTAGACTTTAGACTTTAGACTTTAGACTTTAGACTTTAGACTTTAGACTTTAGACTTTAGACTTTAGACTTTAGACTTTAGACTTTAGACTTTAGACTTTAGACTTTAGACTTTAGACTTTAGACTTTAGACTTTAGACTTTAGACTTTAGACTTTAGACTTTAGACTTTAGACTTTAGACTTTAAAGTTTAAACTTTAAACTTTTGACCTTAGCCCTTAGATCTTAGACTAAAGACTTTAGCAAGCATTCAACCAATATACTCAAGTGTCTATTAAAACACCTTTCCCAAAAATTGTGGACGACTGTGATCGCAAATGCTGTCACTATTTTAGGAAAAATAATACCTGACAGAGCAATATAATATAGCATTAATTGTTGTTAGCAACAATGGGATTATATAATTTGTAATTTTCCGGTGAAAACTAATGAATTTTATTACAGCCTACAGCTTAGAGAAATTAGTACTAACTATTGGCCGCCAAGGTCTCTGTAACCAAATCGATCTCAATAATTGTGTGAATGTACAAAACTATTGAAGTATTAGCCTTCAAGGGATTTTAAGTCCTTTTTAAGCACACAAAAAACTATCCTATCTTGTCCTTTCAAGTATTTGTAAAAATGGGTTTACAATGGGTTCGGCGCTCTCCGAGAAAACAAATATTTTTTTAAGGATGCGGAGTTAGCCCATCGATCCAATCTTAATAAATATTACATATCTTGGTACAAGATAACATATTCATTTATAAGGTTTTTACGAGACATAGGAATAACCACCCACGCCCCACCCGCCGACCACAGTGGCACTCATATAAAAGCTAATTAAAGTGAAATAATCTTTCATTGATTATGTTTTATGATTGTATTACAAAATTTTGATATTAGATCATTTTAGCTCATCGTAAAAATCTTGTATCTTTTCACTTTATTTTAACGATTTAATTTTACACTTTAATTTTCGACTGGTTTAACAATTTATTGATAAACGAATAAATTTCACTAATATTTTACATTTTATATACATATGTACAATTTAGTTTCACTTAGTTCCACTTGTGTCGGTCTGCATAATATGATAATTAATTTTAGTCAATTACAAAATTATCTCAACATATTCATTAATTTCATACATAGAAAAATTGTTCATATTTATTTTTCACTAATAATTCTAACATTTTTCACTCAAACAAGTGGATTTTATTTTGCGGTCTATAAATAAATGCCAAGGTTAATTTATTATTAAATAATACACACTGAATTTGGGTTTCTAAGAAAGTATAGATATTTTAAATTGTAGATTATCGTCAAAATTAGTGTATTTATATTAAATTAAATTTAAGTTGAATTATTAAATTATGTTTTATGGAATTCTTAACTATGCCAGTATTTTTAGAAATCTTCATCTTCTCAATTTATAAATTTATTCTTAAAGAAACTTCGATATATGCACTTTAAATATATTTTATAATTGAGCTTTAAATGTACTAACATAACTATATTCTAACACAATTAAACTTTTGATTTTATATACATACATAATACGTTTGTGTAAAGTAATTCACGAAACACACGATATGTACTAATTTTCGTTATAAAATACTAGACACTGTATGATAATATTTCGTTATTTCATTTATGTTTTGGTAATATAGTTGGAAGCATATGCGATTTAAAATAAAGTTAGTTCATTATTCTAATTCAATTAAAAAAAAAATCATCAAAATTAATATATCAAATTACATATTTTCGTTTAATTAATGTGTGTTTTTATTGTGTTTGATTTAGTTAATATATGGTTTTATGTTATCAGCTCGTTTTTTAATTGGTTACGAGAGATTATTTTTGTTCCTTATTTAAATCATAATATATTCGTTATTTTTGTTTAAGAAAAATTAATTTATTTATAAATTAAATTTTCTGACATTTATGTATGATAATGTTTGTAATCATCAATTTTTGATAATTTTTCGACCAATAGAATTATGTAATAAGTTTTATGTATTTTCGTATTAATAAAATATAAACAAAATTATATCACTATAGAATATCATAATATATTAGCGACATGTATAATACGTTATAAATATACTAGGTGTGTGATTAATAAGAATTATGCTCATTTTAGAATAAAATATACAAAATTTCTGGGTTTATTATACAAATAATCAATGTGATATGATCTAATTTTGTACCAACTCATACATTAAGACGTAATGATATAATTGTCTACAAAACGGAAATTGTCAGCTAAATATGTGATCAGAGTGCATTTTGTATTAGTATACAAAAAATTAATTTTATAGTTTATGAAATTTACAAATTACTATGCTGTGTTGTTACTCATAAAAATTGTATCGAATGTTGTTGTGGGCATATTACGCACTTTATTTTTTGGCATAAACATTCGTTTTCATATTTGCATAAGTGTTTTTTTATTTTATTTCATTTTATAGTTAAAATGTTCGATATCATTACTAGTTTAAATTATTAATTTACTGATAACTTGCAAAAAATCGGGAAAAAACAAAATTAAGTGTTGGAATGCACATCCACAATTTATTTTTAGACAATTTTTTTTGAATAAACTTAATTAAACATTACCCATTTAGAGCGAGTTTATACAAATAACATAATAATATTCTTAAAACAAATATAAATAATTAATTCGATTTTAATTTTTTTTGTTATAGATTCAAAATCAACCATCATCTACAACACAAGCTTCAATTGCATTAGATAAAAGAGCATTGCAACCAAAACAACAATCTAAACTAAATACTCAAGGTGATTTAAAATTAATTTTATACTTTTAAATATTATTTAAATATCAAATTTATTTTAGATGCAAAACCAATTCCAGCTAACGATATTGTAACGGTCGCTACACCAGTTGTCGTTGTGCAACCAGGTCCAACAATCGTAAAAGCGTCAAAAGATAAGAAAAAAATTAATCAAAAGGTATGAACTTTTTATCTAAATTAATATTTTTATTTTAGTATTCCTTTCTGATGTGATTCTGTTACGTTTTATTTTGACAATTGGTTTAGCCAAATTTTTAATTTTTTTTTATTTGGTTAAAAAACAAACTTATTGACTGTAGTTACCTGTCTTGAGTTATTGTACCAAATGTGTGATCGTTTGAAACAAGTTTAAAATTTTGTAATGTTATATTACACAAGAAATTGGAACATCTTATTTGATAGGGCAGTGGTAAATGCAGCGGCGTTTAAATCGAGGGATATCGGGTTTGAATAAGTAGGCGATGCAAAATAAATTCTTCATCACTTGGTTGCTATCGGCGATGACGAAAAACACAATCTTGAGTTGAGACAGATTGTTGGAATGCAGAATCCATGGGCGATCCATAATGGTGCCAGAGGCTTTATTCTTGAATCTTTCTCCAAAAAAAAAAACTAACAAGAAGTATTCAAATCTTATAAGCTAAAATTATTACAATTTTGGAAGTCTTAACCACTGTTAATACTTTTTTTATTATTATTATGTTGAACTCTGCAATCTTTTCTGAGGTCGAAGCTTTCCCAACTCTTTCGCGGTTAATTTTTACCGTCCTACCTTACGCCGTCACCAGCCAAATCGAGGACGCACGAATACAGGTTCGATTTTAAATCCATCTGCACATTGCAATGCTCCAGCCATCCTGTACTGACATGGACGATGGTTCGGCCCATTTATTCTGCACTCTAACAGGGGGGGTCATAGTTGTGTTCTTCGTCATCACCGATCGTAATCGGGTGATGAAAAATCTATTTTGCAACCCTCCCCCGTTGGGATTCGAATCCGATACCACCCGTCCCAAACATCGCAGCTTTAACCACTGCGCAAATTGCTCAGTCAGCTAGTACATTTTCGAACAAGTTATTTTTATTTGGTTGCGCTTCGCTACGATATTATTTTTACAGGTTCGCTTCGGCCAAGGCGTAAACCTAAATCATTTCTTTTGTTTTACAAATAATATATCATTGCCAAACAATTTTCAACTAGTTCTGAAAAACTATCTTATTCAAAGACAATATATCAACTGTCTTTGAATAAGATAGTTTCTCAGAACTAGGTGAAAATTGTTTGGCAATAGCTTTTTAATTTTATAAATTAATCTTTCATGCCATATTTTGTCAAATGCTTGTACTACATCCAGACTCCAGAACGACAACAGAACAGTACTTCTTTTGTTCAAAGGAGTATTCAATGATATTTACAATCTTGTGCATTTGCTCTATCATGCCTCGTGAAAGATTTGGGAGAGCTAACAAACACTCGGCTTAGGTTTGGCATGTGCAGTCGTTAAATAAACTAGGTGCGTTTGATAGTACTATATAAGCCATGAAAGAGCGCGTTTGGAACTCGTTGTTTTAAAAAAAAAAAAAAAAAAATTAATAATCAAAAAAATGGAGGTGTGTCCCCAGCGTTACGTTGATAGTGAAGATGACCTCAGCTAGGATGATCCCAGAGGAAAAAACCTTTTTTAAATTGCAAAGCAATCGATAATTGTTTCCTCTATTGTGACTGTCGAATTGCGCAACAACCTACACGACTCAGGGAACCCTTCCCTTTCACTTTTTATTTCGTACAATTTTTTTTGTCGTTAAAAAATTGATTGGTGACATTAATGCTAGAGTTGAGAAAAAGCATTGACCGACACGAACTAGTGACCGATAATGGGACCGGTAAATGGACCGATGATCCAGTTTGCAATCGCACACAATTTAATTGTGGTTAGCAATTTTTTTTATTATAAAAATATCCATTCATAAGAACTTAATATGGATAAATATCGATTATTGTCCCTGTGGTTGGGGACAGGGTACAGGGTGACATGGAGCTATGCAGTGTGCAGGTGGTATACTGTACTTGTGTGAATGCGTTGAATGAATTGTGTGAATGTAATAAAGTATTGATTAAGTTATCCTTTAAAGGACTGTAAGTTCACTGGTTGATCAATACGTTATTTAGAAGAAGAAAAAAAATGTATTCCTTGTACATATACGTGGAAACGTTGAAGTGTGTAAATTATCGCCAACGTTTCAAGCTCAAATGAGTGATAACGCTCTTCTGCTTCGCTCGTTCGTTTACTATAAAATAAAACAGAATGTAAGTGTCTATCCGTCTGTCGTTGTCATAATATCGCACCTAATCCTATTTGACTAGCATCGATGTGCTCAGTATACGCTTTAGGATTGTATAGGGACAAAGTGGGTGATGAGGTCAATTTCTTTTTTAATAACTGAAAAGCGTCAAGTTCGTTCTTATTTAATTTGAAAATATCGTCTTTCTTTAACAGGTTGTGTAGAGGTTTGGCTAGTTTGGAGTAGTTTTGAATAAAACGCTTTATTCATGAACGTACTTTGGAATTGGATAATTTTCAATTGCGTCAATATGTCGTAAGGTCGGTCGTCTTCGGTTATTTGATACCCTAAATAGTCGATCTTAGACTGAAGAAAACTACATTTTGCAGGTTGAATTTCCAAATAATTATTGTATAATAATGTAAAAACCTTCTGTAGTATTTTAAAATGTTTTTCTATATTATCGGTCGCAATCAATATATCGTCTATGTATATTATAACGTCTCCTGAATCGATTAAATCTTTAAAGATCGTTGAGCTAAATCGTTGAAAAACAGACGGTGCATTCCTTAAATCAAACGGCATCTTGAGATACTCAAACTGACCATCCGGGGTCACAAACGCCGTATACCTAATATAATCTGCTTTGACTGCTATGTGGTGGAATCCGTTTTTGAGATCTATTAACGAAAACACTTTTTTACCACGCAGTTTATCGATAAAATCGTCTATTAGTGGCAAAGGGAACCGCTCCTTTATTGTTACTTTATTCAGTTCACAAAAATCAACGCACATAAGTGCTTTCCATTTTTTTTACCAGAACTATTCGACTTGCATAGTCGCTCGTGCTTGGTCGTATTACACCTCGCTTAAGCAAATCGTCTAGTAATTCACGAACTGGTTCTCGATCGTATATAGAAAGTCGTTTTGGTAATGCATAGATCGGGTTTTCATTCGTCAAAGGAATGCTAAGTTCATGTTTCGTATCAGGGATAATTTTGTTTGGTCGGTTATCAAATTCATCATGCAACGCAATTAACTTTTGTTTGATACTGTTGTCTTTTCCGATGTCATAATATATAGGTCCAATGTTAAAGTCAAGCTTCCTGTCAATTTCTACTTCCGATGAAAATTCTATGTTCAATAATTCACTAAATAAATCATTTCTTGTCGTCTGTCCCACTTCAATACTGGGACAAATCGTTACCGAAAGCGGTTAAAATATTGCATCTTACCCTGGAATCCTTGAGAAACTCTCGTTAGTTAAATTTTTATCTTGATTTTGAGCCATTTGTGAACTCTCAAATTTGACTCTTATCATGTATTTTGACTTCATTTATTTTAGATTCCAAATTCTTTATAAATTCGCCTTTAAACTTTTCGAAACTATCACACTGGTCTTGAAATGACATGAACCACAATTTTGCCGAATTAACTAATTTAGCAGGGATTACAAACATAAGCAACCTTTCGTCAATTTGATATATCTCTTTTAGAGATTCAACTCGTTTCATCCATTGTTCCGGCGATAATGATTTTATATTTGTTGGGTAAATTCCGGTAGTACTTCGATGACATCTCGAGTTGACAATACAGGACGATATGAATCGGTCGGTTTTCCACAAGTAGCTTTTCGTTCTCGTACAAGCAATGCACATTATTTTTTATTTTTCAGGGTTATTTTTTTACCACTGGTCGGCAATCGCTTCTCTCTTAGTCGTTCTTTTAATGTTTGCACGTTCATTCTGTACTTCGTTCGTTTCGTTTTTTTTAAAATTTATTTTACACTATCCCACTTCTGATGTTGTCGCAATATAATTCGTACTTTTCTCGATTATTAAAAACACATCCTTTCTCGTGTTCTGCTCACGTTATAATATTTTATTCTTTTATTTTTCACAATGCTACTACTGCGTTTTTCATCTATTTTTATCTACTAGAACTATTTTATATAAATTATAAAACTGCCATCTATTATTAAAATAACCAACTAATATTTAAATTCATAATATATATAATTATATATAGAATACTACAATAAATGCAAAAAATGATAAGGAAAAACACTTGATAACCAGGTAGGATTATTATTTAGACATATTTTTACCAAAAAAATATAATAACCATTAAGCATGTCAAAAAGATGGTCCACATTAGAGCCCTGCGCGGGTACGTTTTTTGGAATCCGCATCCGCATGAAAAAAATAAAAATTATCCGCATCCGCACTCGTTCAAAATGCTTATATCCGCATCCACCCTCATTCGCATCCGCAAAAATCGAAATTTAGTTTTGAAATGACAACAACTTTGAACTAATTCAAAATTATCTTAACTTATTTTCTGGTGTCTCCCATTTAATTTAAATAAATGATAAATAATACTGACAGTTAATTTTTGTTTATTTGAGAATCAGATACATAAACTATATAAATAATTCGTATCCACTAAGTTTCAGTATTCACTAAGTGTAATATCACCTTCACGGTAAAATATTTTTGGCAATTATGATGCCGTTCACAAGATCAGGACTAATTGAACTTTTCATGCCTCTTTAAATGTTTCCCGAAGTGGAAACAATTCGTTCTCGAAGTAGAAAAACTACTTGCCGGAATTGCATGATTTCGCTGTGCTAATAAAAATTATTTTGAATATAAACGTTTTAGATCTGTAAAAAAAAAAAACGTTGATCATGAACCATTTTTGCCGTCTGAGATACGTAAAACTCATTTTTTAACGATTCATTTTCTCAAACAATAAAATCGGTTAGAGTTGGTTTTATTTTTGATGTATTTGAGATTTTGTTTTCAATCCAACTTAATGTCATATTTTTCTCACGAGCATCGAGCATAGTTAAATGAT
This sequence comes from Tipula confusa, assembly GCA_963556175.1. Lineage (NCBI taxonomy): Eukaryota > Metazoa > Arthropoda > Insecta > Diptera > Tipulidae > Tipula > Tipula confusa. The sequence goes on along the minus strand of OY744475.1, from coordinate 187,774,146 downwards.
TAAAGAGTGGATGTAGGAAAACTGCAACATAATGCTAAATTTGTCTAACAAAAAAATTTGCTAAATTGATCTACATTATCTTGCGATTTTGCTTCATGCAGCCATATTTCGTTCGCACAACTCCTTTGAGATGATTATTAAGTTTTTCGTTGTTATTTGTTGTTTCTTCTATTTTTTTTTATTGCGGATAAACAAATATCCACAGAATGCGGTTATACCCAAGAATGCGGATATATCCGTAAAATTCGGATACACATTTGATATTCGCATCCGATCCGCATCCATAAGATTTCATGCGGATATATCCGCTTCAATCCGCGGATAGCGGATAATTGCGGATATCTGCGGATATACTCATTCGATGTGGAGCTCTAGTCCACATACGGTTGAAGTGTACGCAATCTTCACAGTAACAGGAAGTAATATAATTCAAGCAGCAAACGCCTAGTGAAACTAAGACTTCTGATAAAGAGAATAGACCTAAAAAGTCTTTTAAATAGGAACTATTGATTAACTTTGCATACAAAAAACTATGAGGTCGGGATTCGATTATTTTTAAAATAGGGTTGAATATAAACAACCAATTAATAAATTATTAAGGCGTTATTATGCGTTGAGATGAGAACAAGAAGTAGCTAGTATATTAAGAACAGCGGATACCAATGGCTAAGTTGAGTATGTAGCCAATAGTAGAAAGTACCAAGTAGGTATCATAATCCGCTGATAAAGTGAAAAAAACGCTCTCAACACTATAATAAAATCCGCCGAGGGAAAAACGCTGTAAATCCGTGTGGAATTCGCGTTCGTTTGATCACATTCATAAGCCGCCATGTTACTTAATTCGCTCCGCTTCCGCTGAGGTAAAAATGCATCGGTTTGAGGGATCCTTAATACTACACCTTACTTTTGTGTTTAATCTACGTTTACGTTGTTATTCCAAATTAAAAGTTAAAAAAATATAGTTCTTGATTTTTTATTGAGATTTAACAGTAAGGCATCTATGAAATTTGTTTCATTTTTAAAATTAGGCTGGGATATTTAAATGTTATTTGGTTAAAACGGTTAAAATTTAAAAACTTTTCATTATGTGCAACTATTATAAATTAAACATTTAACAGTATTTCGTAGACTTGTACGAAGTCTGTTCAAAGTCTTTTGAGTATCATTCTAGATAGAAATTGATATGATAAAAATCACCATTAGTTTTAATACTTAGTATTTAAAATGAGTAAATGGGCGGATTGATTAAAAAATTCACCCTGTTAATGAATTCTATGTTTGAAAAGTAACTTTTTTTGGTTTTTGGTAAGTTAATAATGGTTTAATTAGAACCATAATTGAATTTTTTTAAATAATTGTTATTTTCGAATACGTTATCATTTTACTCAACTAAGAGATTTAAAATTAATTAGAAAATTCAATATTACGTTATAATTATAAATTAAACTATTTTAAAAACTTAATGTTCATTTAGATATTTAATGATCGAATTAATAAAGAATTATTTACATAATTTTTAAATTAGACGTTTACAAAGGACTTGGATTGGCATTGAATCTTGGCCATGTACGAATTTCGTTAAATAGTGCTGTTCCAGGACACTCTGTTGCTGTAGCTTGACGATGTCCAATAAGCCAGTAGGCTGATCGAACATGTCCAAGTGCGACACCACAACGGATAAGAGCTTGAGCAGCGTTACGGGCAACTAGTGGTGGAAGAGCTGATGTAAAGGTTCCGAAGAAGCAAACACCAATTGATTGGTTATTGTATCCTGGAGCATGAGCTCCTTGACGATCCCAACCACGACCAGTGTATGCATTACCATCTCCACCAACACAGAAATTGTAACCAATATCGGCCCAACCATTGCTGTTCATGTGGAAATTTTGAATGTTACGCATTTGTTGTGAACACGCGGCTTCAGTTGTACATGCTGTACCAGCGGTATGATGGACAACGTAAAACGCAGCTGGACGAACTGGCAATAAAGCTGTGCTAGCGGCACGTGCTCCCCATTGTGCACGGGTTACAATACGTGGGCAAGCTGTAAACAATAATAAATTAATTAAAAAAAATATAAATAGACAAATTCACTAGAAATACATACTTGCTTCGGAACCAGCGAAAACAGCTAATAAAATAGCAAATACAGCTAAGAAACGATTCATGATTCTTTATTGGTTGAACGACAAAACAATTTAATAAAATTATAAACGATTTGAACTCTTTTTATATTCAAATCGGTTTCATCAAATCTCAACGTACACTATTGTATAATTTTAATTTTATTAATTATTAAAAAAAAATTATCAATCTGTCGAAAATATCATTTTGATCACTTCGATTGGTTAGAATATTGATAAATAATGTATTCAAAATATAAAACTTTTTTGGTGTGCGCATGTGAACATTCGATTAAAGTTGGTTGATATAATATTAGAATACTACTGGTCAGTTATTGAATTGTTTTGTTATCTTGTAAAGCCTCGGTGAGTCCCTGTATGATAGCGGGTGTATTTACGTCATCTTGTAACTTTTGATTGCTTTACAAATGTTTTTTATACTTTATTCAAGTTTTGGTCGAGTACTTTTTAAATTATTATTTTTTAATTATTGTAAATTTGAATATTTATAAAAAGATAAAAATTTTAAAATAATATCCAAAGATAAAGTAAAACTTTACAGTAAACAAGTATGAAAATGATTGTTCTTTATAACAGTAAATCTTTATTAAGAAATTTGCATATTTTATTATTATTATTATTATTATCTTTATTTCAAATAAAATACATAAAAAATTAAAAAGAAGTTAATAATACAATATAAATTTGAAATAAAGTACAGCTCCTATGGACATTATGTCTGTAGTGGAGCAATTAGAAAAAAGAATTATAATAAAATCTAATATTCTTTGGTTACATTAAAAAGAGATCAAAAAAATAATCTTCAACAAAAATACAAGCTCAGTTATATTTTAATTGAAAACTTAAATTACAAGAAGGCACTTAACATCGATGATATTGAGCAATAAAAATATTGCTCAATATCATCGATGTTAAGCAGCCAAGTCCGAATTTCCCTGTCAAATGTTTAGGTAATTGATCGGCAATGTTTTTTTCCTGTATCTCTAATTTTAGGAGCGTCTACTATTCTGAACCATCTTACTCTATTTAAGGCTATTGCTTTAATTTCCGCCCATGACTTTCCCAGGTGTTTGTCTTTGCTAGCATTGTTCCCTTCCATGTCATTGCTGGCCTTCCAATCTTTCTTTTTCCTTGCGGGTTCCAGCCTAATGACATCCTCGTTATATCACTTGATGCTTTTCTCAGTGTGTGGCTAACCCATCTCCATTTTCGTCGCTTTATTTCGGTCTCAATGTCTGACTGACATGTTGTTCTGTGCAGATTGATGTTACTAATCGTGTTAGGCCAGAATCACTTAAGTATTCGTCGAAGGCGTCATTTGTTTACGAACACTTGTAGCTTCTGTATGATTTTCCTGTATGCTCCATCTCTCACACCCATACAGTAGTACCGATTTCACACATGAGTTGAACATTCGTATCTTGGTCTTGCGCGACTGGACAGAAGTATTCCAGACTTTGTGTAGCATGCTGAATGTATGTCTGGTTTTATTTATACGTTTGTGTATGTCTTCTTCTGTTCCATCTGCTTTCGTTATTGTGCCAACCAAGGTATACAAATTCATTTACATCTTCAATTTGTATATTGTTGATGTGCATCGGTGTGGTTATATTTGTATTGAGTCTCGTCGTCTTGGTTTTCTTGAGGAGCCATTAGGGGGGGCTTGTTATCTAGTTTCCGCATTACACTGTCTAATACGATTAGGAACAGCATTGGTGAGAGTACACCAATGGAAGACAATGGACAGAAGTCGACAAGTCTTTCTCCATTGTTATTTCGCACAGAGTCCAATGCATTTCTCCCCATTTAGGGGAGGTTGATGTTAGGTTGATGTTGTTGTACCAATTTAGGTACCAATTTTAGGTTCTAATTATTTTTCATGTTTTGTACTTTTTCTTCTTAGATGTTCCCAAGCGGTCAACCAAATGTGTACTAACCTCGCACATGGTTACTTGACGTTGTTCATGAATGGTGTAACTTCTCTTCTGTCTCCTCTACTCACCCCCTCAGTTCGGCAATGTTAGTAAAGTAAATTCCACCCCAACTTGTTATACCATACATTATAAATGATTCAACAAGAGCATGATATTACCTTCTTAATATATAAGAAGGGCACAAAGGCCAAAGATTATACAATTTATGCACTGCAATAATGACAATTTTCCTAATATTTGTTAGATGAGAGGTCCAATTCCGCTGTGAGTCAACTGTTACACCTAAGTACCTTAACTCATTTACGCACGGCAGATCAAAACATTGCTCAAAATAAGGATTTTTATCACACGAGTATACATGATACTTGAAAAGATTTTGATGAACTGTTAAGTCAGTTCGTCTAAAAATGCATAACTCTTGATTTTTCACTCGCAACAAGTCGGTGATAAAAAAAAACCATTTACTTAGAGTGCACAAATCAAAATTAATATTCCGTTGAATTCCAACTAAATCATTAGATGCATATGTTAAAGCCAGATCATCAGCAAACGCTGTAGCACACCCTCTGAGATTATGATCAAAGACATAATTGAAATAAACTTAAAACATTAAGGGTCCTAAAACTGAGCCCTGAGGAACACCATATTTTAGAAGACCTGGGAGACTATTCGCGTTATTAATTTTTACAATTTGACTACGGACACGAAGAAATGTCCATAAATGCTACTGAGCATTTCTGAGAGTTATTAGTGGCAAAATAAATATTACTCATAAAATTTAAGAGAGCTTTTTCTGTAGATTTTCCAGCTATAAATCCAAATTGGTGGTCACTAAAAAATTTAATTTGATTAAGGTATGAGATCAATCGACGTTTTATTAATTTTTCAAATATTTTAGAAAAAGTACTCAATAGAGAGATAGATTAGTAATTATTCATTATTCAGCAGAGCATCACCCTTTTTAAAAACTGGAATAACCACAGCTAATTTTAAAGCATCTGGGAATATACCATTCTTTAGACTTAAATTAAATAAAAATTAAAATTTTAATATGTCAACCAGATACCCAAGCACAATTTTTCACAATTACATTATCAACTCCATCCAATCCTTTAGAATGCTTTTGTTTTTTAACTTCTGAATTTCAGAGAAAATTTCCAAAGAATCAATTTCATCAAATAACAAGAGCTACAGTAATTATCTCGGTTTCCAAAAATAAATTGTTTTTTTTTCGGTACGTACTCCTACCCAAAATATCATCAATTTCCTTCCACACAAGCTTAGGATTTTTGCCTATCTTTGTAGTATAATCTTTAAACCCGTTTAACATTCAAATTTACATAGAGAGTTTCTTTACATAATTAACCGAGTGTTATACGGATACTTTCTTAATTTTTTAGAAAATTTTTTAAGTTTATTAATTTTACACAAAAATGATATCATTGTTAATTGTTCCCAGCAAATCATCTAAGTCATTACAAAAAACATTAACGTCACTATTACAAAAACGGTAAAACATAGAAAAATCCCAACACTTCTGCCTAGTTGGATGTCCAAACGAAGAACATTATACCATTGACACGCTACTGGTTTCATAACTATGGTTTCGAGTTAACCATGGTTTCGTTGTAATATGTCACGCCTAACCATGGTTTGCAACTCGGTTTCATCCCGTAGCATTTTAGTGATGACAGCGCCGAGTTGCTCAATTAGTGAGTACCTAAAACTATATATATTGGTTTTAATACATGTAGCCATCTTCAAACATGTAATCATTTTTTATATTCCAGTTGTCACATCAAAATAAACTGACGGATATTTTTAAATAAATAATAATAATAATACCTAAATAATTAATACTGGATAAATGGAAAATAAAAATAGAAAAATATGGTCGGAGCGGGAAAGTAATATCTTTATTAATATTTGGATGGATGGACTTCAATATGGCAGCCATCGATAGCACCAAAACATTGAGGAAACCCGAGAATTTCATATCCCCGAACTATTTCTTCAATTTTCTCGGAAGTGGGTGGATACGTATTAAAGTATTTCGCTTTAAATTGTTTGAAAATTTCTCGAAAAATTTCAAGAACAATTTCCCCAATTGTTGTTCGACCGACTCCAAATAATGAGGCTATTGTTCTGTCCTCCGCTGATGAACCTAATGAATATAACGCAATTGCCAATCTTTTATCGATATCGATAGAAGATCGAAATGTGGTTTCCTGTCGAGCGAGGTGTTCTATACAACTTTTAATGAAATTAAAAGTTCTTCGCGATACTCGAAACGTATTTTTAAATTTAAATTCACCAAACTTTGATACTTCTTCCTGCCAATAGCGTGATTTCTCGACAATTGACCAAAAACGCCTTCGTTTATGTTTTACAACCCGATTTGTCTAAATTGTAAATAGACGTTTTTCTCGCAATAACCGCTTCCGTCCTCAATCGGCTGGATTCCTCATCCATTATATTAATTAAAATGTTATATGTTGAAAGTTGTTGCATATAATTGATAAGCACAGACCTTTTATTCGGCATTTGTACCGGGTGGCTGAGACCAAGTGTTCTCAAATGAAAACGCTGTAATTTTTTTAATTTTGATTATTTTTTATTGAAATTTCGTGGAATATGTTGAAAACATATTACATTTTATTAAAAACATGTTACTGTTCGATATGACCTCCTTTGGCTCTGATTATTTGATTCAGTCTTCCGTAGAAAGCATTGCATGCTGATGAAACGTGGGCTTGCGGAATTTTATTCCATTCTCGAACAAGAGCTGACTTCAATGCATCAACACTTTCGTATTTTTTAGTGGACACCTTACTCTCCAAAATGGACCATATGGAGAAATCCATGGGATTCAAGTCTGGTGAATATGGTGGCCATTCTTTCGACGAAATCAGCCGCGGAACGCAATTTTGTAAAAATTACTGTGTCACTCGAGCTTTGTGTGACGGTGCCGAGTCCTGTTGGAATGTCCAACGGTTCGTACCAAAGTGTTTACGTGCCCAAGGTAGCAAAGTATCATTTAGGATCTTTTGGCGGTACACCTCTTGGTTTACCTTGACTCCATGTTCGATGAAAACCAGAGGAGTGCGTCCATCTGCAGTAACTGCAGCCCAAACCATAACATAAGCTGGTGATTGCTTGCGCATGGTAACTCTTGTGTCAAAATTATCGTTGGACTTGTGCTCTAACCAAACACGATCATTTTGTTTATTCACATACTGTTGAATGGTGAAAATTTTCTCATCAGAAAAGACAATTTTTGGAATCTCATCACGTTCGGCCAAGGCCTTCAATGCTCGTGTTCTTTCAAGCCTAACTTTTTTTTGTGCCTCCGTAAGATCTTGAACTTTTTGTATCTTGTAGGGCTTCAAGTGTAGTTCATTTTTCAATATGGTTTGAATGCTGTATCGTGAAACATGTAGACGTGCGGCTAATTGATTGGCACTTTGACGAGGATTTCATTGGATTCGTTTCTTTACCTTTCATTTCTTTTGATGTTGCTGTCTTTTTAGGACCGCCTTTGTTGCGTTTAGCGATGCTACCAGTTTCGTTGTATCGAGTTATGGTTTGATACACAAACATTTTATTCACATTCAAATGCTGGAGCTGACGAACTATTGCTGTTTGTGAATTTCCACCCAAATACAGTGCAATTACACTATTACGTTTGAATTCCATTACGATTTTTTTATTAAGATATTAATTTAGAACAATTATTTGTTGACCACATGTAAACAACTAACCAAACTTCAATCTTGCAAAAAATTGACGCGCGATTTGAAGTCAGCAGAGTGACGTCAGTAATATTTGGTCTCAGCCACCCTGTAAATAATAGCACTCACATACATTTTTCTGACACAGTTTTATAAACAAAACCATCAACTTAATGAATTTTAATGAAATATGACCAACTGTCAAATGAGATGAGAACTATAGTGTGTCGTCTATTCTCATCTCGCAAACCATAGTTTCATAATCCTAGTTACGAAACCAGATATGTATCTACGGTATTAGCTGAACTCAAATTACAAGTATACCATGAAGAACTTGATAAATTTTTATGTAAAAAAAACCCCAACTCCACCAAAGCGGTAATTATCATTACAGCATGCTTTAAAGTTGTAATTAGGAAAAAATTAATTCTGAACTTTCATTCGAATAAATCCAAATTTCGGAAACAAAAGTCAAATCAGGTTGAGATTTCAGACTGGCTACAAACGCACGAAACATTAAAATTTGCTTTTAATGTGTTGTATACCACAAAATATTGTACGTAAAACAAAATCTTGAGTTTTCAAATTGGAAATTTCCGCGTTTATTTACAAAGGCCAAAATAATTGTTGTAAAAAGATAACGCCAATTTTATAAACGAATTTTTAATTATTTTTAACTTTATCTAAAAAATTATGACAGATTATTAGCACCGATAAAATGAAGTACGCATGTTTGTTTACAATATTTGTTGCAAAAACGTGAATTTAACTTTTATCATTTATTTTTAATATTTATGACATTTGTATGATCAGTACTATGAGAAATAACAAACGAGGTGCACGATATTTTTTAACATTTTGCTGTATGTATATGAATGTATATATATTTATGTTTTATCCACAAAATAATTAATAATATGCAATTTTTATGTGGTAACCCAACATAATCCAATTTATGGTGTTTGCGTTACGAAGTGTCAGTGTTTCAATCAAGCAAATTTCCAGCAAAACCGAACGATTTTTGTCTTTCTTGTTGTACGAAATCAAACCTGAACAATCAGTTGTATTGATAAAAAAACGCAAACTGTACTGATGTTTATGAAAATATTCATGTGTGCCACTAATTAAAAGTGGTTGGAATAGGTTTATAATTAATCTATAATTTAAATAAAAAACAGAACAGAATTTATGATGCATGTAAATAATATACATTATTTTAATTGCAAAATAATAACGACTAGACAAAACAGAAATTGCATCAGTAGTGTTTAGTAGCGTTTTCGTTAATTTTATATTACTGGAGCAGCAGAATTTTTCCGCCATTTATTTTCTACTGTAAAAATTTATTAACAATTTTATTTCATTTGTGCCGAGTAGCATACGCCGATTTTAATTTATTGTTTGTTGTTTTCGACAATCAAAAAATTATAGTTAATACATTTTGGTAATCTCGTATATTTTTATAACATTACAAAAAAATCGCGTTAAAAAAAAATTTGAAAAGGTAATGGAACTATTTTCATTAAATGTTTAGATAAAATTACTTAAGTGTTATTGTAAAATAGTGTAATCGGTGTATTATGAACCTACCAAATATCGTTCTTTTAATGTTGACTATTTTGTTATTAATGAAAATAATCATTAAGGGCTTGTGATTCTTAAATAGTACAGCGATATAATTGACTATAAATAGTTCAGCTTTTTATTTGTGTCCATGCAAATTACCGGATACGATCGTCTATACTTTAAAAAAAAATTATATACAGATTTTTAAAATATCGTTAGTTTAAAAATATTTTTAGTCTGTTTTTCGACATTGCCTTTTCGATACTAAACAATTACTAAGTAAATACTAATAGCTTCTTAAGTGATAAAGTGATCTGTCAAGTGTAATCATTTTTGGGTGTGTTTACGTTTGGTGGTCACGTGTCACAATTTAAACCAATGGTGAGTTTATTTGAAAATTAAAATTTTCAAATCATAGTATTATCTAAATTTGTTGCTACTCAACTGAAATGAAATTGATTATAATACATATAATCACAACAAAAATAATTATTTAGGGGTAAATTCATAATTTGTATTGTTGGTTGTCCAAATAAATTCAAAATCGTTGTTAAATTGAAATATAATCTATAAACACTATAAAAAGTCATGCCGATAGCTTTTTATTAACGTAATTTTTTTTGTTGGAATCCTAATCATTTCGAGAGGTAAGGGTTTTCCCAGCTATCTAATAATATTATTTTGCGATATCGATTAATATAATACATATGTTTGTTCATTTTGAGATCAAGTATATTTTAGAAATTTACTGTTTTTCCGTTGTTAGTTTTATTTAACGTTTAAAAAAAATTAAAATTCGTTTTTAAGGATTAGAAATTTAATCATAATCAATCTAATTATTCATAATCTAAAAGTAGCTTATTCTCTCATTCACTCGAAATAATTTGCTCGGTTTTTTAAATTTCTGAACAAAGTAATACTGTCTTTTCTGAACAAAGTAATACTGTCCAATATTGCATCAATCGGTATTGGCTAGTGTTATATTTGCTAATGTATATTTTTACTAAGCAATCCAATACCGGAATGTCTCCATGTCCTCGGAATTTGAAATTTCATTTTGTCAATATTTTAGATCTGCGTTTTGTACCAAAGTTTTATTTGATTTAGGATACTCAAAAGTGATTTTATAATTGTTGATTTTGATAAATCAGGAAAATTAGAAGTTAGGTTGACATTACTTTTTGTGAAGACGTTCCAGAATTGCTATTAGGTTATTCCATCTAAGAATTGGTATCTAAGATTAAACAATATTCCCTACTCGACTATTTTCCTAATTTTTTGTATTGTGTCCTCGTCTCCTTCGATGGCATCGGAATCTGAATTCATGAAAGTTTGTAATTCAATTACCAATTACAAATTACATGTGCTTCAAGTAATTCAATTTCAAACTAAAATTTAATTTCATTTCAGTAATTGAAATACAAAACAAATTACTTTATAAATCTTAAAAATTTTAATTTAATTACCATATTTATTAAAAAATAAAATACAGTTTATTCAAATTTCAAAATGTTTCAAAAATTTTTATTGCTTTATTTATTCTAATTATAAAAAAATGTGTACAAAATCATAAATTTTATTTCAGGTACTCAAAATTCAAATTCAAAAATGTTTTTTAAATTTGAAATAGTTACTTAGCTAGTTTATATTACTTAATTATTCAAAAAACTCTCATTACCCTTTAGAAACGTCAATTTTTCGAAATTGTCATCAGACAATGATCCCCTTGTGGGAAAAAGAGTAAAACCCGCAAATGAAAAAAGTCTTTCAACTGGCGCCAACGAACAAGAACTTGTGTTGAATTTAATAAAAGCCTTCTTAATTAACGGATACTCATTTTAAATGGATATATGTTTATTTTTGTGGCCAAAAATTTCATTAACTGAAGTTCTGATTCAGATTTTGATTGGCTCATAGAAGACCCTACATTTGAGCTTAAAATGTAGGAATCCTCTCCATCATCGGCACTTTCAACACTAAAATCATTTCCTCCCGAGTTTAATTCTTCAATATTTATGGCTTGAATTTGTGGAACCCATAATTTTTGAATTTTAGTTTTTATGTCATCCTGGAAAGTATTCTGGTAGCCATCTCAATTTAAATAATGGATGTAAGATAGATAAATTGAGGAATTTATCAAATCTAATTTGTAGACATTTGATTTTATTGAGGATGTCCTTATATTTAAGAAGTTGTTGAATGGCATCAAACATGGAGTTCCTCCATCTTGTTATACAAGGGAAAATTAGTTGGCACTTTAAAGCTTCTTTAACTATTTCCGCACATTTCGGTATCGCGGGATGGTGAACTTTCGATACGAGGCTTTTACTTATTAATTTAGTTAAATCTGTTGCAGCTAGTAAACTTAAAGTGTGGTTTGTAAATCTCAAATAGCGTGGAAGCGTTACTGTCGATTCAAAGTCACTAGTAGCGATGCACTTAAGAAGTTCATCAGCGATTGAATGATGCTCTGGTAATTCATATGCATCGTCATCATCTAAATCTAAAAAATAAAAAATAATTTTTGTATTTAAAACTTAGAAAGGCACTGCTTTCAGAATATTAAGAATATTTAAAATGTTTTTCCAGAATATTACAAAACATTGTTAAAATAAAAAAAAAATAAAAAATTTATTAAAGAAAATAAATTTTTATATTTTGTCGGATATGCCGAAAATATAAAAATGCGTTCCTTTGAAAATTTTGTTATTTAAGATTTTTTTTATATGAAACAAAAAAACATTTTATTTACCAGTTCCGGGACAATTTAACAACTGATCTATTCCAAATTCTGTAAACGCTTTTACATAAATTGGACCCGTTATCCGTTACTGTCGACATAACTTTTTTACTGTCGAGGCCAAATTTACTAGTAATTTCGGTTAACAATTCAGCAATTTTGTCAAACGTGTGCTTTCCTTTAAATCGTGTGCATGCCAAAACTCCATTTTTTTGTTCTAATGTTGCTGAATCGATCTAAAATTAAAAAATAAAAAATAATTTATAGTTAAAGGAATAGCCTATAGGCCACTAGAATTTAGTTCCAGTAACAGGGTTATGTAAAAGCTGAATAATTATCCAGTGCACTGTTACACCCATAACACTACGGTATTTCGTGGACCAAATATCTGCTGTCGTTGAAACAAAGTTAACAATTTTTAAATGATCAGCCAAATTTAACTGAATGGCTTTGTAGTAGTCATTAATTTTTCGTTTATTAATTTAATGAAATTAGGGTCTTCGACTGTACTTAAGTCTTCATACTATTTATTATAAAATATATCAAATTTTTTTCAAACAACGATTGTTTACTTTTTTCACCATCACGAGCAGTCACAAAAGAATTTATTTTTAATTGGTTTAATTTTGGATTTGTTTGATCATCTGTTGAACTACTCCTCTTTCTATTAATCTTTTTATAATTTTCAAATCTCGCAGTATCTTCAGGATGAACTCTACATAAACTTCTACATACATACATAAACTTAAACAAATGTTTTAACTATTATGAACTCATACCTTTGGCACTTTGCTCTAACAGTAATGGAACTTCCAATTGTTTCACTAGCATCTACGTCAATACCATCGCCAATAATTTAAAAAAATTTACCGTCCAAAATCAACGGGATCTTAATAGAACTACTGGATCCATTTTATCTATAAAAATATAATGGATAACATATAAGAAATTATTAGTTTATTGTTTCACTTTAAAATAATATAAATACTTAATTTATGAAATAACAAATACAATTACAATGAAATGAAGTAATTTCAATAACAATTACAAATTACAAAAACAAAACAAATGTAATTTGATTACGTAACTAAATTACATGTAATTAATTACTGCCCACCCTTGCCTGTATGGGGCCCTTACAGACCTTATCCGTATCTTATGATAAACTAACAAAACACTTTACTTTGAATATTAGAGAATATTTCAGACAAGATTTTCTCTTAATTAAAGGGCTGCAGCCCTTTAATTTTCAAATAACAAGAATAGGTTTATGACCAGCATACCGGTCGTGTAGTGATGTTAAAGGTATTTATTTACCACGCTGTGGTTCCGAGTTCGACACTCGACAATGCCCAACAATTAATAAATAAAAATTAAATACAGTACAAACTCACTTATCGCAACTAATTAATGTTTGAGGTTGGTTGCAAAATGCGATATGTTGCAAATATAGGGTAGATATATATTTTTGCTATTAAAAAAATTAGCAATGTCAGATGCAAATATATATGATGCGGAAAAAACAGAGGTATATTATATCGTTTGTTTCATACTGCTTTATAAATCCTACTTTGTCTTCATATGATTTTTTTATTGCAAATTTTCAAGCTTTTTTAAACCCAAAACATCCTCCGCTGGAATTTGGTTTACCTCAGCCCGTTCTAAGGCAGTATTGAAGCAATTAACAGCACGATCATGATTAACAAGAGCAAGTTCATCTCCATCCTCATCATCGTTTATGTTTATTGGTAACTCATCTCCAGATATCCATTGAATGATGTATATCACTTAATTCCATTGGTGCAATTTGTTGTAGATAATGTAAAGAAATTAAATTGCTTGTTTTTGCATTAATAATTCTTTCTCTAATAATAGATAAGGGAAAGTCATCTTCTGAGCCGCATAGTCATTAAAATAACACATTAGCGGTTCCTAACTCTTTGCAATTGTAGCCGAATCAACCTTTTGCCACGCATCGAACAGATTCAAAATTGTTGCAATCGGAATCAAAATTGATTATGTTTTGATCCATGAGCTGAATAAAAGCCGTACCATTTGGTGGAAGACGCATCACAGTTATTCATCCAACTAAACTAATTAGAACTATATCTTCAGGATGAGAAGCAGCGCGGTCCAGTAAAAGAATTGCTTTTTCTTTAACTCAATTTTGCCTCAAAAATAATTTGGTACCGAATGTATTTTTATTTAATAATAATCGCATTATTCCTGGGCGCATTCAGGACTGCCAACTGTTGGCAAAATCAAAATGTTGAGTACTGAATGCAACCGATGAAATCGATAAAACTGTTGAGCTAAATATAATTTTTTCCATCGGTGTGCGTATCTCAATACATTTAAACGTAGCGTATATTTATATAGTGGCGAAAATCAGGTCATTTTGGCAACATTTTGGGGGACCTGAATTGTCTCTTTCATGTTTTTCTGTTATCACGTTTTCTCTTTGTTTAAATAAAAATAAAAACTTAAATAAAAAAAAATTGCAATCAAAAGATTTTTAGTGCAATATCTTTAAATTGCACCTATCGCGTATTTGCACTTATCGGGAGTTGCGATAAGCGAGTTTGAACTGTAATTACATCTTGTACTGGTGACCATTTTGCCAATTTCGCAACGATTCAAAACGTCTCTTTAGAGAACAAACTATTTACCATAGTTTAGCTATTAATTCAATTTTAGTAACAACTACAGTCGAAATGAAACAACCATAAAAAAGTAATTGATAAAGTTAACGACAATCGTTAAGTAACGAACGCTACGTAAATCGTTACACAAGTTTTTTAAAACGAATGCTACGCGTAGGGTAGTCCATTTCCGGTTTTACCGTTACCGGGAAACAAGTATTATCGGTCAATTGACATTAAACGAAAAATATCGGTAATTTTGGGAGGGAAATTGTTTCTTAGTGTACGTATTTCTTGATTTTTTTTTATAGAAAATTTAGTACATTTTTGTTCTTATTCAACTGAGATTGACATTCGGGCATTTGCCCGTTTACTGAGATCTTTCAAAAGATCTTTCAGACCATATTTTTACAATTGGTAATCAGCCGAACGAACGATTTTACACACAATTGGTCACGGCATGCTTAAGGCAACACCTATACCATCAATATACGAACGGTGACAAGTTATTCTTTGCAATGAGGGTAGTATCAGTGGCGTGCATGTCCACCACAAAGTATTATGTAATATAATTGTACAAATAAAAAATAGCTTTGTGGAGAACAATAGTGATACTAATAGTGTCGGTCATTGGTGCAGTGGTTAAAGCTGCGGTGTTTGGGACGGGAGGTAACCTGGGTTCGCATCCCAACGGGGGAGGGATTTTTGGAGTGCAGAATCGATGGGCCGAACCAACGTCCATGTCAGTACAGGCTGGCTGGAGCAATGCAGGTGCAGATGGATTTAAAATTGAACCTGTATTCGTTCGTCCTCGATTTGACTGGTGACGGCCTAAGGTAGGACGTTAAAAATTAACCGCGAAAAGTTGAGAGAGCTTCGGCCCCAGAAAAGATTACAGGGTTCAGACACAAAAAAAAAATAGTGCCGGTCTATGCAATAAAAAATTTTCAAACATCGCGTCAATATCGTAATACTTTTATACCACAACTGATAATTCACTGCCGGTAGTCTTAGCTCGGCTCACTGCATGTGGTGGAATTTATTTTAATACAGTTTGTAAATCGGTTGACATAAATCAAGGATAAATGACTCGAGAGTCTACTTAAATACTTAAATCTAAAACCGGAGTAGAAAATGTAGTTCAGAGTTAGGGGAAAATAATTCACCAACAAATTAAAAATGAAAATAAGTCTGAGCGTTGATGAGTGGACATCAGTTTGTAATAGAAATATAAATTAAACTGAATGTTCACTCAGGTACTAAAACGTTGAATTTGAAATTAAGTAGATTTCTTGGTACTAAATCTGCAATCGGATGTAGTTCCGATCTCAAGCATTCAGCTTGCATAAAATCAAGATAATGATGAAATAAATCGTGCTGGAAATAAATCGCGTCTAAAAGATTTTGATCGATGCGAAGGAGAAACTACATTTTATCAATGAAGAACTTGAATTATTTTCAAAATATAATAACTGACAAACAAAAAAACATGCGATGAGTCTTATAGACTCTCTATTTATTTTCAATGTAAACAAGGAAGTTTTAGCGGTTTAAAGCATTGCCACATAGAGGTACAACACCGAATAATTCGGTCGGATGGTCGATTTTGGAAACCAAAATAAGGAAACCAACAGACGACATTGAAATTTGTGGTTTCATCGGTTTGTTGTTCAACAAACAATAAGTTTCGGATCTTCGGGAATTTTGGCATTCCTTGTTTGGATTTATGCTTCTTTTTTTCAATACTTGAGATTTGTTGATAAATTAACAAGATCACTCAATCACGATGATTCCTTCAATCGCGACAAATTTGCCCCATTTCATGAAAATTGTGACACAGTAAACACAAATTTGGTAAATCGTTCATAGGGAAAAACCTATTAGTTAACCAGCAGCTATTACCATTTCGTGGTAGGATTTTAAACAGTTCATTCTTTCTAAACCGGACAAATATGGAATGATAATCTGGTGGATTTTTAATAGTGCAAATAGCTAACTATTGAAAGAAGTTCCTTATTTAGGAATGGAGGGACTTCAAAGAGGAGCAAATTTGCTTACTTGTTCCAGATTAGCACAAAGATTGAAGTGTGTTAGACTGACATGTGTTGGTACCATGCGAAAGAATAAACTTTATGTTCCTCCAAATTTTTTATCCGAATCGTCAACGCCCGATAGAATCAAATGTATTTGATTTTCAAAAATTAAAAGACTTGAGCTATGTTCCAAATAAATATCGAGCTGTAATTTTACTATTGTCAATGCATTCTGACGATAAAATCTAGATATTAAAAACCACAGCAAATCAGATGTTAATTAATATTACAATTTGACCAATAAAGAAAAGTTGATACTCTGGACCAATAGTATGTCATGCATTTACGGCCAAAAGTAAAACTAACAAGTGACCATTACATTAATCATCGAAAATTATCCTGATTAAAATGCTAATAAGCCAAATACTTGCCGCAAATTATTTTTACAAAATTTAGTACTAGGAAAAAAAAGTACAGGGATTAGTGGGCCCAAATATTCATAGACGTACATCACGTCTACCCACCATACAAAGCGATTAATGGCAGAAATTATATCGTCCTGTTCAACTTTTAGTAAACCAGTTAAAATAATACAAAAAAGCGAAGGTGCTATATGTTCAATCCAATGCTTAGGCGAATTAACCAACAGTTATGTAACATCTGCTAGAAAAACGTGTGTACCAGCAACGATCTTTGTACTGCTTTAGTTAGACGAATGAAGGATCTGCGGTTTGCGGTTCCTTTATACATTGGATAATAAACTTTTGAAATAGTTATGGAATTTTTAACATCACAAATTTAACATCCCAAATCGAGTAAAATGGCCACCAACTTAGGCACTGTTTCATATAATAAGATGATGTCAAAATTATACATGGCAAAAATATCGACATAAATAATGAACAGCAAATGGAGCAACCTGTGCCTTTAAAAAATAAACTGCAAAAACCATATACTGAAGAAATCAACAACACTAATAACAGATACCCCTACCAAAAAATCAAAAGGGAACCTAATTAAGGGTCATTAAATCTAAAATACGATATTTCTAAGATGAAGGAGTAAAGGGGAAAATATTTAAATATGGTATCTGAATGTTTAAAAACATTTCGACCAAAAAGCAATTTATCCACATTTTGTGGACCCAATAGTAAATTTATTTGGCGAAATCGACCAGTGCTTTTATTGGCAAAATAAAAACAAAAAGAATTACTTCTTAAAAAAAACCGCGCAATGTGAAATAAAAACGCGTAATGTGAAATTTTTGTCATAAATATAAAACCGAGCAGTTGCGAAACCGAAAAATGCGCAATGTAAGCGATTCTTGTGCTTGAAGTATTGAGAATAAATAAAACTTATTGGCAAGCCATTCCTGCTAAATCTTGATTCGGTCAATGTTTAAGCGGTTTCGCATCTTTTTTTTTAATTTCACAACAATTCTCGAAAGATTAAATTGTAATCGCGATACACATACTAATTGCAGATACTCTCTGAAAATCCCGATAATTTTCTAATACATTAAAATTAGATCGCGAGAACTGTTAATCTTTATCGGAAAAACTGCAGGTGTGCTAAATTGTCTCGTGTTCAATAGTTTTAAATTGATAATAGTATCCGGGTTCTCTAAAATTAGATAAAGTAGAATATGGCTATTTTTAATATTTTTTTGTATCTGAAAATAGTCAAATTTCAAAAAATATTCTATCAATAGATTATTGAACACGATTAACTCAATTGAAAATAAAAATCACTGATAAAAATATGAACGTGAGCATATATAAATGAGCCACTTCGAAAAGCGTTTCATTCGTACTAAGACATTTAAAGTGTGAAAGTTAAATACATTAAAAATGAATCGTTTCTTAGCTGTATTGGCTATCCTTGTTGCAGCTTTTGCTGCCACTGAAGCTAGTAAGTTTTTATTATATTAATGGTATTGAAAAAAGTTCAAACGTTTTTTGTTTTGTAAAAAAGCCTGCCCACGTATTATAACGCGTGCCGAATGGGGTGCACGTGCTTCAAGCACAGCAATGCTTCCATTTCGTCCAGCACCATGGGTAGTTATCCATCATTCGGCTGGAGCTGCATGTTCAACTCAAGCCGCTTGTTCACAACAAATGCGTAACATTCAAAACTTCCACATGAACAGCAATGGATGGGCTGATATTGGTTATAATTTCATGGTTGGTGAAGATGGTAATGCATACTTTGGTCGTGGTTGGGATCGTCAAGGTGCTCATTCACCAAATTACAACAATCAATCGATTGGTATTGGTTTTATGGGAACATTCGACAATTTCTTACCAAATCTTGCTGCACGTAACGCTGCTCAAGCTTTGATTCGTTGTGGTGTTGCACTTGGACATATTAGAGATACTTATTGGCAAATTGGTCATCGTCAAGACGTTGCAACCAGCTGTCCCGGAAATGCACTTTTCAATGAAATTCGTTTTTGGCCACGTTGGAACTCCAATCCACAACCATGGAGATAATTTAATTATTTTGTGAAATGGGGCATATTGAATTCTATGTTCCAGTTAACTGTTGTAAATAAATAAATATTTATATGGTTAAAAAAAATTGTTTTCATTCATATTCCATAATTTAAATGAATGGAAATGATAATTTTAAGTACCTCCGCATATTTGCCAAATTTTGAATCATGCTCGTAACATAATCCCAAGTCATGGTATTACCAAATCAATATCGAACGAACTCTTTTAGCATTAATATAAGTTATCTATACACTTTTCTACGTTTATTTCTGTCATCGTGGTGAAATCATATTTTATCTTGTACATTAAGTAATTGACAACAAAGGCCAATCCACTCTTAACTGAAATCTTAGATTATTTGTTTATTAATCAATTCACCATTTATATCTTGCACGTGTTGTTTTAATGAGTCTTTAGATCGGTTTGAAAATAAAAAATGACAGTCCATAAGCAATTAAGATACATTTTAAAATGATTAAAATTAAAAATTATTACAATAATTTGTAAATATGGAAAAGAATTTCAAATACTGAGAATTTGGCTCAGTTTACGTTGATTATGATGGTATGTAATCTATATTCATTAGAAAATAATTATTCCCAAGGACGGCCATTTGACCGAAAAATTTATTTTACCAGATTTCAACGTAAAAACATTATTAACGACCTATGTAAAATTATATAATTATTTTAAATATCTAAAAACTGTATGACATGGCAATAAATACAATTTTCTTTTTCTTTTTAGGCTAGTGATTTTTCGAATGTTGGTGATTGGCCAACGCTTGGTGAACATCCAATGCCCGACACAAAGAAACCGAATCCCAGCTACCCAGTTACCACGGGATATAATGTAAACGATAATAAAAATATAGATAAAACTGCTAATACAGTTAATACAAATACTGTTGCTACTACTACTACCACTACTACTACTGTTACTAATAATGCCACTGCCAAACCTATTAAAAAAACAAATCAATCTGATATAAATGAAACTGAAACATCGGAACCTATCGAAAGTAATAATAATACTAAAGTTGTTGTGAATGGTGAAAATGAATCAGCATCTACGGGCAATAATGTAAATTCTAATTCGAATGCAGTAAACGGAAATGCAAGTATAAATAGTTTTAATAAGAAAATTTCCAAACAAAAATGGGTTCCATTGCCAATAGATTTATCAAAAAGCTCAAGAGGTAAACGTGATCGTTCTCCACGTCGAACTCGTCGTATTATAAATGAATATGATGACAGCGATTGGCGTACAGAACAGCGTCCACCTCCACGATCGACACGACCACGTACTCGTGGTACAACATATCGTGGAGGTAGAGGTGGCGGTCGGACCCCGGTCCGGCCATCATCACGTCGCACAGTTACAGGTAAATCTAATTATATAAACGCATCTAAATCGGAATCGGACGGTTCCGATTATCCAGTTGAATATGCACAGGGTGGTAAACTTGGATCGGAAACTCCAGCTTTTATGATGCCTTATATGGGAACATTTTATTATAATGGAACCCCAGCTTTTGTTGGAATGGACTCTCTAGGAATAAAGGATTGTATTAAAAAGCAAATGTAAGTATTTAAATGAATTAATTTTTGGTGACAAAAACATTATTATAATTTTATATTTGCTTTTTTCAGAGAATATTATTTTAGTGAAGAAAACTTAAATCGAGACTTTTTTCTGCGTCGGAAAATGGATCACGAAGGATTTATTCCGATTACATTAATCGCGTCGTTTCATCGTGTCCAGGCCCTGAGTACCGATATATCAGTTATTATTGAAGCCATTGGTGAATCCGAAGCCCTAGAATTAATAAATGATTTTAAAGTTAGAACTAAAGTCGATCCTACAAAATGGCCAGTTAGAGACATTGAACTGCCTAATTATGAAGAAGTATCTCTTAAACCAGTTATTACCAAACTAGCTGCTCAACCATTGACAAGTATTCCTCCTCCACCCGTTTTAAGAAACAAACAATTCCGGCCAACATCTACCATTAATACTATCGAAAAGTCTACTAATCCAACTGTCGCTGATGTAACTTCTAATGTTCCGAACACAACAACAATTAGCACATCTAAACATGCAGAAAATCTTAATCCTAGTGTAGCTGATTTTGTGCCAGAGAAAAAACTAGTTAAATCTGATGGAGATAGTTTGCAAGTTACCGGTAAAACAACTACAGAAAATGGCAGTGGGACCGAAGCTGATACAGATCTATGGAAAGAAGTTAAACGGCGCTCAAAAAACAGTAATCCAACCACGAATTCTCAAATTCGTACAAATTCATTTTCGACTCCTGGTAAAGGACAACAAAATTCAACTGAAAAGGAAGAGCTTGATTTTCAATTTGATGAGGAATTAGATATTGTACAGACAAGTGGCCGGGTTAACCATTTCACCGAATATTGCTCTGATGATGAATCCGACTACGAATTATCGGATCGCGATATTAATAAAATTTTAATTGTTACTCAAGTTCGAAATAATCGAGCACCAAAACACGAAGGATATGATAGAACCGGGGATTGGACTAGCCGAACTAAAATTACGCAAGACTTGGAACAGGTAATAAATGATGGATTAACGAATTATGAAGAAGATTTATGGGTCGTACCAGATAAGCCGTCGTCAAGTTATAAAACAGTAAATGTTATTACGCAAGAAGATTTTGAAAAAATTGTTCCCAAAATTGTTAAAAAAGTTAATCCCGAAGTACCACCTCCACCGCCGCCAACATTTAGCGAAAATGAAAAATCGTTACAAACACCTGGTAGTCATCGTAAAGCACGATTCTATGCCGCAAACAAAGATGATATGATCGATCCTCGTACTCCACGTAAACGAAAAACACGCCATTCGACTAATCCACCTGTAGAATATCACGTTGGATGGGTTATGGATTCTGTAGAACATCGACCACGTACCGCTTCTATGGGCAGTTCCGCCGGTACAAGTCCTGGTTCTAGCTATGGTTCGGTGCCACAGAGTCTACCACTGTTTCAACATCCGTCACATTCTCTTCTCAAGGAAAATAATTTCACTCAACAAGCTTATCATAAATATCACAGCAGATGTTTAAAAGAACGCAAACGATTAGGATCTGGACAGTCTCAA
This sequence comes from Tipula confusa, assembly GCA_963556175.1. NCBI lineage: Eukaryota > Metazoa > Arthropoda > Insecta > Diptera > Tipulidae > Tipula > Tipula confusa. Next base: position 187,751,729 of record OY744475.1, on the reverse strand, counting down.
GAAATGAATACTTTGTTTAGATTTTGGTCATTCTTTTTACGTGAAAATTACAATACTACTATGTACAACGAATTCCGACAAATAGCTATTGAAGATGCTAATCTTGGTTTTCGTTATGGTTTGGAATGTCTATTCAGATTTTATTCATATGGACTCGAACGAAAATTCCGTCCACATTTATATGAAGATTTCCAACAGGAAACAATGAATGATTATGAAAAGGGTAAGTTTGTCAAAAACTTTGAATCACTTTTAAATATATATTTTAAATAATTTTGTTTATTTCAGGTCAATTATATGGTTTGGAAAAATTTTGGGCATTTTTAAAATACTATAAAAATGCAACGAAATTACGAGTCGATCCAAAATTGGAAGAGTGTCTTTCGAAATTTAAAAATATAGAAGATTTTCGTGTTGTAGAGCCACAGCTCGATGAAATGTTACAGGGTGTAGGAAATTTAAAAGCTTCACCAACGAAACGACGTCATCGTAGCATATCAGAAAGTGAATTTGTACTAACGACTAGAAGTGTGCGTCGAACATCGGGCGGACGAAATAATAACGATGGCAATAATTATGGGTCAAGCTATACTGGCAGTTATCAAAATAGATATAGGTAAGTTTTTTTTTTTTTCATTCTTTGATCACCGAAACGATGAGTCGGTGTGATAACCATCTCTGTGTTTAAATTACTATATAATTAGTCAGTACGATGGGATCTACGTTTATGAGTATATCGCGTGGTGGTAATCCATGTTATTTATAGTTTAATAATAGTAACATTTTTATCAGTCATTCAATTTGTAAAATGACCATTCAAGATGTGAGGTTCATATCAGTTGGCTGCAAAATTCGTAGGTATCAGTTAGTCTGCAAAGCTATAAAGGCAGGTTTCGTACAAGTCAAGGATCACAGGTAACCGAACCTTATGTTCCAACTGTGAAAGCCTGATGAAACTCAATATCAAAATCTTGTTAGCAGTAGCTTTATGGAAACTAAGCACCGTTGTGATGATGTGAACGTTTTATGGGAGGTATTGATACGTCGGTTGTCAGTGCCGCCCAGTTTGTATTTAATAAATTATTGTCTTGAACAATAATGCTGTAAACGGTGTAATAATGGCTATCCAAAAACTTCCGCAATACACTCGGATCGGGCACCCGGATGGCCACAACTAATATTTAGAAACTAAAATGTTTAAATTAATTCTGCTAGTTTTCAAGAACTTTACACCAGAATCAACTTTCTAACCATAAAAACTTATAACTTGCAATCGAAAATGGCCGTTCGATTTCACTATTTGGAATATTGTAGTATAAGAGAGTTTGCGGAAGAGAAAGTAGAGATAAGGTTGAGCAATTGAGATTAAATATCAAAAGCAACATCAGAAAATTCCAGCAGAAACCAAATAAAACAAACCTCTTGTAAAACATAAGTTTCATAAGAGAACCCTAAATCAACTGGGGCGATCGTCACTAAGTCTGATATAGATAACGCGACGGTAATCATGAATGATGAGTCTACAAAAGGAAGGTATTGGATTACATTAAGGATAATGATATAATTAGACTTAATTATGATCCAACAGATAAACTTTGCTGTAGTACTAACAAATGCATCATTAAATGTACAGCTTTTCCTAGTAAACACGAAATGAGATACTTCAAAATAGCTTAGAACTTGTAAACAGAATAGAATCAGCTAAAATTCCTCATGGCGCCAGACTAGCCTCTTTGAAACTATTGAAATTACATACGACCAATATCTCTCTGTGAATCAGAGAGAAACAGAATGTGCGAATTTTCCTTAACCACTTAGAGAATTCGAAAATATTGAGCGACAGTAACCGTTACAAGAATCATGTGGTATACTGGCATAGGTATGTAGATGATGTACTTACCTTGTTTAGGGGAACCAGTCGGCAATTAAAACAATTTCACGATTACGTTAATATCCCCAACAGCTTCAAGTTTACTTTGAAAACTGAAGAAAACAAGTGTATTAATTTCCTGGATCTAACGACTCTGAATGGAAATTATGAACACAAATTAAAAGTCTTCAGGAAATCAATGCAAACGATCACAAAGACAACATATATTACATTCGACTACGACAGAAATACAGCGAATACTATTAGGAAAGTACTGAAGAATTATGGTATGCATGCAGTATTTAAAACAACAACGGAATAGAACAAAGACTTAATCCTCGAAGAGCGTCTGCTCAAGATACGGGCGCTTATAGACCATCATGTGATGACTGCGATGGTTTCTATTTAGTTTAAACCGGTAAATCTTCTACAACTAGGTTTAACTAACACGTGAATGAAATTGGTAAACCCAAAATAGGCTCAAATTACGCACAAATACACAAACATTAACGAAAAACTGAAAGTGTTACATAAATGTCAAAAAGGCGGCATGTGACAACACTAGAAGATTAGGGGGTGGAATCTAAATCATACTTGAAAAAGGTGTATAAGACAGGCTGAAAGATAGTTATCTTCGAAATTAATTCCTGCTTAAAAGAAAAAATTTATTTTATTATTTGTTTTTCTTGTTTGGCTTTCATTTATGGTCGGTACATGTACGTGATCCAAAATATCAACCAATCCAATCAACACATTTTAATCACATGACATGCTCAGCCAATTAAATTACAACTAAAACACGTGTGCGAATCCAACATTTTGTATTTCAAAATCAACACAAAGCAAAATCAAAGATAAAAATATTTTATTTTTAATTCGCGGATCATAGTAAAATTAGTAGTAATTTGACTGGCTGAGCATGTCATGTGATTAAAATGTGTTGATTGGATTGGTTGATACGCGGTCAATTTTTGATATTTTTGATCACGTACATGCACCGACCATTAAAATTAAACAAGAAAATTTGGATGAATAGAAATATTTTATTTTTTTTTTACTGCCTTTAGCTTTATTCTTGAATCTGTCCTGCCTAGGAAACTTACAAGTTGTGATCAAATCTTACAACCAATTTAATACAATTGATTAAGACTTAACCAATGTTAGTAATAACCTTAGAAATTTACTATAAATTAGCTAGCTAGATCCAAAGCATCTTTTTTTTAAGTCGCCAATATCAAGACCTTTTTAAAGATTTCCCTGGCTAAATCGTTAGGATGTTGGTCTAATTTCAACCGGTACTTTTTGCTGTACTGATTGATTGTATCCGCTATTGTTTCAATGCATAGATCCCGAAGTATATTTGTATTACGTACATTACACAGTGCATTTACCATTGTTCTTAGTATTTTTGACTGCTTTGGTTCCAATTTTATTATATTAAAAGCACAATCGGATAGTTGAATGGCATATGTCCAAATAGGTTTAAGTATCATTTTATACAGCAAAACCTTACACTCTAGACTTAAGTTTGAATGTTTTCCTATTAACCAATTCATTTTGACACACCTTAACTTTATTTGTTGACGTTTAGTTTTGATGTTTTTTCCAAGTGAGCCTTCTATCTAAATGTAGGCCGAGATATTTAACGTTTTGATTTTGTGGTAGCACGATATTATTGTTCATTGGCCCTAATTCTCCATTTAGCTATCCATTGTTCTATTTCATCTAAGTGTTCTTGCAGATTTCTTGGAGCTATCATGGGATTTTAATGCGTAGCTAGAATTGTTGTATAATCCGCAAATGTTGAAACTTTTACGTAATTTGATGTAAGTAGGTCTGCAGTATAGATAAAATATAATATTGGACCTAACACACTGCCTTGAGAACACCTACATGAATTCCGTATAAATTGGTGGATTGGCGCTATCACCAAAAATTTTCGATTGAGCAAATAATTTTTAATGATTTGATAAAACCTTTCCGGTAACTGTGTTTTAATTTTGTATACAAGGTCTTTATGCCATACTTTATCGAAAGCCTGTGCTATATCCAAAAACATTGCAGAGCAGTACATTTTTCGTTATGAACTTGCTCCACGGTTCTATGTTCTTCTCTAGATCTAAATTGATGGATGTTGGATTTATGTTTTGCTTGATTAGTTTTTGTACTTGGCGCCACTTGTATTTAATTGGCTGGATTTTCGAAGCTCCTGCATCATCAGATAACATTTCGGGGCTTCCGATTTGCTCGTTAAGTGTAAATACTCACTAAGATGTTGACCAAATATGTTTGCTTTATCTGTATCACTTCTTGCCCAGTTTCCATCAGACAGACGAATCGGTATGATAGTGTTGGTCGTTTCAGTTTTTTGAGATAATGTTGAACCTTCTTCGCGTTTTTTTAACAAGGCTATTTTCAGATCTTTTATCGCTTTGTTGAATTTTGATTTAATAGTAGGTGATCTATGTAGTAGCCACTGCCTGCCTATTGACCGTTTTATCATTAACAGCTGCTGAATTTTTTGTGATTGTTTCGGCAATTTTATGTAAATTGAGCTACTGGGGATAGCATTCGTTGCATCTTGTTTTAATCAACAATTAACTCCCTGGTTAATATAGACTTGAATTGAGTCAAATTAGTATGTTGCACCTCCTGTAATTAACTTATCTCCCAGGGTTTTAAAGTAATTTGCAAATTAATGTCTTTTAATCAAATGTTTCGGTAGGCAATAAACTGCAGATATGATGCATTTGCCCGTCCATTCTTCCAGGCAGATGCTAGTTGCTTGAATATGCTCCTCACCATATTTTTGGAGTTCATAATGTCGTAATCTGTTCCTTATAAGAATAACAGATCAACCTTGTGATTTTCCGCTAGGATACTTAGTATCAAAAAATGTATCCTTTGATTTTGAGATGACTCCTAGTCGTAAAATGTGTTTCATAAAGCAGCATAATATCGTTGTTGTGTTCAATAAGAAAATTTTGTGCTTCTAGTTTATGTTGCAATAGCGGGCATTGGCGTTCCAAACAGCTAATTTAAATTCATTCATTTTTGGTTTTTGATTAGGAGTTGCATTAAGGGTATTCATGTTTTGGAGCGTCAGACTCATATTGGTCTCCATCATTTGCATAAATCATTGATTCATTGACGGTATTTATTACGTTGTAAATTCCCTCGTTGTTAATTCTTTCGTCCTTTGAAGATAGATAAAGATTGCCTTTGACAGATTCCCCATAGAATATTTTAGGATTAAATGTAGCAGATATTCCCGTTGCATTGGTTTGTCTATTTAAAATTTCTTTGCCGTGGAGTTATTTTTTTCTTAACTCCTCTACACCACACATCCTTAATAGTTTGCGGTGTGGTTTTCCATACAGTTATTGAATTTTAGAGCCTCTGCTCTAATTTTAGAGTCTCTGCCTCTTGCTTTTATCTAGCTCACACTTGCGGGTGTCATGTAGTTTGCCATTTATTATACAAACAGCTTGTAGTTTGCAATAATTTCGCGAGTGTATGTTCTTGACAGTTCGTGCATTGTAAAACAGAATTACGTTTATGTTTTTCCTCCACTACTATTTTACGATACCACAGAGACCTATTGTTATAGATCGCGTGTTTGACTTTAGTTTTTATTACGTCAGGTTCTAGCTCAACTTTAAACAGTGGTTGAGGTTGTCAGCTCTGCACTGATTTCTTCAGGTTGCACGGTAGATTCGATCCCTTTTATCATAACTGTGATTCCTTTCGCGCGCTCCTCAAACAATATGTGTAAAAGCTTTTCTTATTTTGTTCAAATGCGGCTATAATTTTTCTGTATTCGTCGATGTTTTATGTTTAATAAGTGCAACAAAAAATTGTGTAGTTGCTTTAACATTTAGCATTGTCAATAATTGTTTTGTGTGAGCTTCTCTTAAATAGATTAGGTTCTTCCTTCTCGTCTTTGGATTCACCTTCCGCGTTCCAATCGGTTTTCAGATGTTACATCAGACGGAATGAGTTTTACATTTTTCAGCAATGAATCAGCCTCCTGTGAAGAATTTTTTGCATTATTGTAAATCGACGACAACAATGTCACGTGAAACGACATGGTCAAATGGCGATTGTATTCTTTTTGCATTAGTGCTGCCATCTTTCAGAAAACATGCTTTATAGTTTGATCACTAATGGCTACACCGGTTCAAACGTCACAAATTTCTAAATATTATATTTTTAAACAAAAAATAAATAAAAGTATCTTCGAATCGACACGACCACGATTTGACGTTTTATTTCAGCTCTTCTCAGTCGTCTGTATTTTTTAATTTTGAATAATATCTCAAACTATAGGCTTTAATGAAAGTGTACGTTGCAAAAATTCTCTATTTAATGCGCTGGTGGATCTCCATAACTGAATACCATATGTCCATATGAGCATATAAGTATCGCTCTGTATAGTAAAACTTTATTGTCGAGTGATATCTTGATTTTCTTCCTATTAGCCAATACATCTTAGAAAATTTTATTTTTATTTGATTATGCTTTGCTTCTATATGCTTTTTCCATTTCAACGTTCTGTCCAGATGTAACCCTAAGTATTTGACATTAGATTGAAATCGTGTGTTGATTTATATTCATTAACTTTTATTCGCCCAGTCCTTAACCAGTTTTCAATTTTGTTATGATTTTGCAATTGCTTTAAGATAGTTTAAGGATTTTTAAAAGACGCCAAGATAGCTATATCATCAGCAAAATATGTTGATATTATAGCTTAATTAAAAATAAGCAAATCGGCTGTATACAGTACAGCAAGTATAAAATTGGCCCTAAGACACTTCCTTGTGCAACACCTGCGCTAATATCATTTAAAACAGTGGTTGCTGCGTTTTGTTTAACCAAGTATTTCCTTTGAAGAAGATAGTTTTCAAGAACTACATGGAACTGCTTCGGTAAAAGTTTTTTAATTTTGTATATTAATCCTTTATGCCAAACTTTATCGAAGGCAGCAGAACAATATTTTTTTTCTTCGAAGGTGGATTTGACTGCATTGACAATCCTGTAAAATTGCTATATAATGCCATGCTGATTTCGGAAACCAAATTGGTGATCTGGTATAATAAGCCGTTCTTCTAGTACTGGCTTCAGTTTCCTTAGTAACAATTTTTCAAAAAGCTTTGATACTGTGGAAAGCATGCTTATTGGACGATATGACGAGAATTGTGTCTCATCTTTTTCAGACTTTTGTACGTTATTAGTTTAATACATTTGTCTCGTAATTCTTTAATCATTTTACCGGTAATAAGATCATGTGCTGGTGCTTTTTTCGGACGTATGCCGTTTTTTATTGTGCTCTTAACTTCCCTCCATTTAAACTTTATAGGCTCCCGCAATTGATTTATTGCCTAAGTGGTTAAAATAATCTAATCTAAGAAACCAAATTGGTGATCTGGTATAATAAGCCGTTCTTCTAGTACTGGCTTCAGTTTCCTTAGTAACAATTTTTCAAAAAGCTTTGATACTGTGGAAAGCATGCTTATTGGACGATATGACGAGAATTGTGTCTCATCTTTTTCAGACTTTTGTACGTTATTAGTTTAATACATTTGTCTCGTAATTCTTTAATCATTTTACCGGTAATAAGATCATGTGCTGGTGCTTTTTTCGGACTTATGCCGTTTTTTATTGTGCTCTTAACTTCCCTCCATTTAAACTTTATAGGCTCCCGCAATTGATTTATTGCCTAAGTGGTTAAAATAATCTAATCTAAGAATTGTTTTTTATTGCGTGTTTTGGAGGGTAATACACTGATGATATTACACAGTTTCCAGAGCACTCCTCCAGGCAGATATATGTCGCTTAGAAATGATCTTTATCGTACTTCTCAAGTTCAAAGTGTTTTAGTCTTCTTTTAATCAATACAGCTTTACCACCATGTGGTTTACCATCAGGGTGTTTAGTGTCGTATATTAAATACCCATTAATTTTGAAAAAGTTTTTTCTGGTAATGTGTGTTTCTGATATTAACATTATGTCAATATTGTGCTCTATAAGTAATGCTTGTACCTCTGTTTTGTGTTGGGCAAGGCCGTTTGCATTCCATATGCCTATTTTAAGGACAGTCATTTTTGGTTTTTCACAACTAAACTAATAACTACAAGTGGCAAAGCAAGATATTTTTGACAGATATCATTATAAATAAAACAGAATAGGCCCGTATGGTAGCGTCAATGGGTAAACGTTAATATTTAAAAAGGGACAACTGTTTTAAATTAAAAACAAAATCGTTTAAGTATTCGACATCTTTCTATCGGAAGGTCAAGTTTTTGGTAGCAAAATGTCGCTTTGCGTATTCTGGAAATGCTTAATAATTTCAGGCATAACCATCTGCTCGCATGACTGGAGTTTGTTTTAAGAAACGGATTATTCTCTATATATATACTCAATATGCGCTAAAGCGGTCTTGGTTATGTTGTAATCTAGAATCGTAGTTGGTTTATTCACTGAACTTTGATCAGAACACAGTGTGATTTTGTTCGAAAATCCAGAAAAAGACGATTCGACAGGTTGTGTTTTGCCTTGCACGACTAGGAATTCTACTACTACGAATCGCCGTCTTTTGTTTACTGTTTCAAAACTGATAAATTGTGGTCGCGTATCAAATTAGAAGGTAAATTGGTGGTAAAAAAATTGTCACATGTTGTATTTCGACCGCTACCACTAAAAAGAGTGCATCATAGATCCTTCACAACTCATTCTCCTTGATTACTTTCTCTTTGTGGAGAATGAGTTTGGAGCCATTCCATTGTAAATTTTTCCTTTCAATAAATAAACGAGGAAGTGGAGTCTCACACCAACGATACTTTAATTCCATATCTAGCAGATTTTCATGGAATGTAATGCGTGAATTGTGTACCACCTCGATATGTTAAGGAACAGCTGCTCATCAACTGTGATGTTTGCTCCAGCTACAAAACACTCTCGTAGATTCTAATTCACCATAAGATACCTATATTAGTAATCGCTGCGCACGAGTAATCCCATTATTAAATCTGATATATCGGCTTATCGATAAAAGCGCTGTGAACCCATCGTAGCGAGGTAAAGGGGATGAGAAAGCATTCTCCACTAATCTAGTTCGTTTAGATATAGAAAGTTTGTTTAGTTATTTCTCTTGTAGGTTCGATGAAATATATATAGCGGGTGATTTTAATTTCGATATCATCGAAAATTCCACATTTTCTAGAGATTATTAGAATCTTTTAAATAGTCTTAATTTATCCGTTTTTAACACTGTTGCACCAACTTTTTGTTGTCCAATCGCTAGCGGTATTTCTTATTCTCTTATTGACCATATTGTTTCCTTTAGTAATAGCCCTATTTGTTTTTTCAATCAGTTGTCCCTCGGTATAGGCTCCCATCATGATCTTTTAGTTTTTTCTGTTAATTGTTATTCTCCGCCAAAGTCTAGAAGCTCTAGCTTTAGGGATTATTCTAGGTTAGATGTTTCCTGTCTTTATTTAGCTTGTACCGCAGTTCATTTGGAGGATATTTTTTCGGTTTGTTCTTCTACTAGACAAATCGAAATTTTCAACGCTTATCTTGGTTTCGTTTTTGAGACTTGTGTTCCATTTAGGACTTTTACTCTAAAACCAAAATCTCCACTATGGTAGGTAGTGTCAGGAAATTTCTAATGCTATTTGCATTAGAGTTAGCAAATATCGCTATGGAAAAAGTATCCTAGTTTCCAATCCCACTTTGATTATAAGCAGGCGTAATAGGGTTGTAGGGTTAATTTGGTTATCTAAATACCCGGTTTTTAAAGATAAGATAGATCCCTCTCTCCTTCCCAAGGTCTTTTGGCGTAATGTTCGTAATTTGGGGCTTTGTAGATGCAGGAGTATCATTCATGAGGTTTTCAAGCCAAATGAATTAAATAATTTTTTTAGCTCCAATCTGAACTCTGATAGTAATACAGTCGAATTACTTTCTGACGAGTCCTTTAATTCATTTTCGTTCTCAAATATTTCGCTCGATGAGTTACATTTCGCTATTTGGAAGGTTAAGTCGGAATCCTCTGGTTTGGATAATATCAGTTTAAAATTCGTAAAACGAGTTATCTCTTTCGTTTCAAAGTACTTGTTACATATTTTTAATTTTATCCTTGCGTCCTCTTCCTTTCCTGACCAGTGGAAGCTTAGTAAAATTATTCGTATCCCAAAGATTAGCAATCCTTCTGAACTATCATTTTCGACCAATAAGTATGTTAAGTTCTCTTTCTAAAGCCTTTGAGATAGTTGTTAGAATCAAATTCAGGTACACCTTAATAGCAATAATTTTGTTAGCTGTGTTCAATCTGGGCTTAGAAAATATCATAGTACTACCACTGCGTTATTAATCGTATGTGACGATATTAGGTGTAATATGAGTAATATTTCTTTAACTTTGTTAGATTTTTCCAAGGCCTTCGATTCCATAAATCACGATATTTTATTCAATAAGCTTATTTCTCAATTTAGATTTTCGTTTTCCGCCGCCAAATTAGTTCTCAATTACCTTTTTAATCGTTCTCAGGCAGTTTATTTCGGTGATAGCTTATCTGATTTCCTTCCAGTTACTTCCGGCGTACCTCAGGGATTAGTGCTGGGTCGCTTATTGTTCTCTATGTACATTAATGACAAAGAACCCTCTATTCACCATTGCTCTTTACATATTTTAACTGATGATGTCCAAATATATAGACACAGTCGTTTAGATCAAGACTCTGTAGTTAGGAATATTTCTCTGATAAATGATGATTTATGTGGTATAGTTGATTGGTCGGTATTGAATGGGCTTAGATTTAATGCGAGTAAATCTCAGTCTATTATAATTTATAAGAAACCTCTTGATACTTCGTCCTTTCCTGGAATTTATCTAAGCGATTCTCTCATTCCGTTTTCAAATACTGTTAAAGATTTAGGGTTAGTTTTCAATAAATCTCTTACATGGGGTGACCACTTAGTTAATATTTGTTGTTTGTACAAAGTGGTAGGGTTTACGGATAGTCATTTTAAGAAAAGAATGTTTATGTCTTATATTCTCCCTCAGTTTTTTTATGGTGATGTTGTTTTGTTTGGATTACTTCAGGAGAATATGAGTATCCTCCAAAGATGTTTCAATGCTTGTACTAGGATTATTTTTGGTCCTTATTCTAATGTTGTTTTAGGATGTAGTTTATCTATCTTTTTTGAACTTCGTGTTTGTCTTTTTATTTTCAAACTTCTTAAAACTAAGCAGCCAATTTATTTGTATAGGAAGTTGTTGTTTAGTAGGCTTCTTTCGGCTAATTTACGGTTACTTCCACCAAAAAATTTGTGTAGATCGTTAAACAAATCCTTTTTGGTTAGGGGAATTCCTATCTGGAATCCAATTCCACTTGTAATTAAAAGACTAGGTTCGTCCAAATTATTAACAGTTTTAGAGGGGCGTGGCTAATTTGCAATACGTAGTTTTTTTTTTAAATTTTTTATGTTACTTGTTATTTTATTATTATTATTATTATTATTATTATAACTTCATCTCTTGGAGCGCATTTCATTATAAATGAGCTCTACCTCAAAATGAAGTGTGGTGTATGGGGTGAATTTGTTTTGAAAAAAATTAAGAGGTTTTTATGCCTAATGGAAGCAAATGTCAGTTGATGTTTTTATATTTGCTTCCATATGTGCTTTTCCTCTTAAATATAAATTATAAATACAAATTTTGATCAAAAGAAAAGAATAAAAAAAATGATGATCAATAGCTTGTTCATTTTTGTTTTTTAATTCTTCGCACATTTTACTACCTACTAACAAACACATGCGTTCCAACAAATACATTTTTAAATTGGAAATATAAACGTACCAATTACATAAAATAAGAAATATTCGTGGGCATAATTTAGCAAAGACACAGATATATTTATTTCGTAGTACAATTTATTAACACTTGGCTCATATGTCGCTGCAAGGTTAGCGGTGTCACCTTCTATTTATAGTTATTCAATGACTCAGGTACCACCATGACCATTAACATTAATTTTACTTGTTTTATTTCATTTTCAATTTGTCTACCTCTAAAAAACATTTTTTACATAATTATCCATATTATAACTAAGTGTTTTAATTTAATTTAATTTTTTTAGTGAATCCATTGGAAATCAATCAAACTCTAGTCAACGTGATCGAGCTGATTCATTTGGTATTGGTGGTGGTAGTGGTGGTGGAGGTGGCAATAGAACAAGAAGCGGATCAACCGGAAATAAATATCAAACTGTTAAATCAAATAATCCTAATAATCGAAATCCAAAACCACAAAAGAATAATAATTATCAAAATCGTGGAGAGACAAGCGCAAAAGGAAATTCTAACGTAAATACCAGCCAAAAAAATCAACAACAAACAATAGGAAATCACAATAAAAATAAAATTAAGGAGGAAAACGATAAGGAAAATTCTAAATAGTAATTATTATGAATAGTATTTATTTTGTGCCAAGATCCAACTAAAATATTGCGTAAATAGTTTGATTGATATATATTTTTTTAAAATAATAACTATATCAATGTGCATTTAATTAAATCGCGTCTTAATATAATATTCATAAAACTATTACTAAATTAATCATTTAGAGAAAAGACAAAAAAAAAAAAAAAAAAAACAAAATAAAAAAAAACGAAAAAAAAAAATTAAAATAAAACCAATTTTGCACAGGAATTTTTTTTTTTTTTTTTAGTAAATTTTAAGATAAATCGATAAAAAATGAGTAATAAAAAAAATGTAAATAGTAAATTTAAATCTTGTTCTTAATTTTCGTTTTTACTACTTAATTTAAATTTAAGATGTAAACTTTCCCTTTATAATTTATAATATTTAAATTTTAGTTCCTATCATTAAGATTTATAATTGAACTAAAAATTAATCATACACATACATATTCTAAAATTATGTCGGTATATTATAATAATGCATATATGATAAATATTTTAATTGGTAACATTTTTAAATATTAATACAACAAATTTTACCGATTCAAAAACACTAAAAAAAATGCCTTTATATTTTCTGAGTTTTATTAATTTTGTTTTAATAATTTTACAAATTACGAAATTATTATTTTATTATTGTAATCTTTTTTTTTTTTTTTTTTAACAAGGCTGTAATTTTAGTTTTTAAACATATTTTCGATTTCATTTATTTAGTAATAATTTCGAAAGTTTAAAAAAAAAGAGAATAAAATAAAAAAATTGATTTTATTAAAAGGATGTTAAGGTTTTATCCTTTTATTAATATTTAAAAAAAAAAAAAAAAAATATGTTGGATCAATTCAATTTAGTATATGCATACACAATAAACTAGTCTAATTATAATTAATAATTAAAAATACAAAATAAACGAAAACTAAATACTGCAGCAATCAAAAAATATAAGTATATCAAAGTTAAATTGATTTTGATACGGTAAACTTATACAATGTAGATATTTGTAGTAATTTATGTTTTTTTTTCATTCAAATTGCATAAAATTGTAAATTAAATAATTGAAAAAAATTTAAATTTAAATATTTCGTTCTTTATTATTATTATTATTATAATTTTTTATAATCTTCCTTTTTTTTTTTTTTTTTTTTTTTTTGTGAGTTTAATGTGTAATTCTTATTATATAAAAAATTATAATCATATTTGAAATTTGTAAATATACATATACCTATATATAAATATATTATGTTGAATTATAATGACATATTATTGAAATTTACAAACTAAGAAATATAACATTACTACTAAGTACCTTAAATTAAACTTATCGAAATTATTTACGACTTTAATGATTTTGTATGAACTTTTTTTTTTTTTTTTTTTCTAATTATTATTATTATTATTAGTTGAATTATTTTTAATTTATCATAATTTTTACTAATTGATTTATTTTATTTTATTTTGATTTTTTGCAATTTTGAATTTATACAAACATACATACATATAAAAAATATATAAATTAATATTTGCTGAAGCTATTTAAAAAATTTATATACTACTATATATTAAACACAATAATTGTATCTATAACATAAATATTAAAAAAAAAAAAAAAAAAAAAGAGTTTGATTATAAATTTTAAGTGTAACATTATTATTCTTATTTTTATTAATAAAATATGTTATTTTAATATAATGAATTGATTAAAATATTAGCATTTATATATATATATATATATATATATATATATATATATATATATATATATATATATATATATATATATATATATATAAATATATATATATATATATATATATATATATATATATATATATATATATATATATATATATATATATATATATATATATATATATATATATATATATATATATATATATATATATATATATATATATATATATATATATATATATATATATATATATATATAACAAAAAAAAATACAAAATATATAAAGTATAAATCATAATATTATTTAAGTTGTATTTTGGATAATTTGGGAAATAAAATTATGTATATAATAGCAAAAAAAAAAAAAAAAAGAAAAGAAAAACGAATCAATTTTGTGTAGATTAATTGTGTCAAATTATTTCAAATTCGATAATCAAGTTTCATAATAGTGTAAATCTGTGTCGAATCGGATAAGTTTCATAATCGACTCCCACTATAGTTGTCTTAGCGATAATAATGACAACATAAATTTAAATTATTTAAAATTTGGTATCGGCCACGAATGTTAAAAATAAAGAAAAAACTTTTTTATGATGCTGCGAAAATTGTTAATAATATTTTCTATCGCATAAGACCAGGATAACGGATATTCTTCATTGTTATACGTAAGTTAACCTGACGCCATAAATGATAAAAAATATGTATGTTCTAAAATTTTTGGTTTTTCATCTAATTTCAAATGACTGTTATTTGAAATGAAAATTATGCCACTAACCGAAAATTTCCAAAATCCGGAAAATGTATGATAATTAGCCTATTAAAACTGAAAATTTTGTTGGCTTCTAAGATCGATTGTGAACTAATTATTGATCTGAGACTGTATGTTGCTTCAAGTAATCGATGCGTATACCAAACCATTATTAGTTGGCAAAATTATATTTTTGAGAAAATTGAAAACGGAACCCCTGTTTTTGGAACTCCAGCGGACCGATGACAATTTAATTTTTTTTTTAAAGATGGGCGATTTGAAACTTACACCACGCTCTGTAGGTAGCAAAAATACGTTCCCGAGATAGCCATTATTTCATATGGACGAAAAAAAAAACTAACGCAAGGTATTAGTGGTCCAAAGACACGTGATCTAGACCTTCAATCATAACTTTGAAAATAGTAGATCAATCGAGAAAAAACAAGGTATACGTATATTAATGTAGAAAAAAAAATGATTTTACGGTTTAGCATTTCAGCCATTATTTACAATCTGAGAATTTTTTTAATCGGAAGGAAATTACCGTTATAATTTTCTCAATTTTGATTCTCTTTGAATTTTGATTTGATAGATGGTCTCTAACTAACCATCATGATTTTTATGGATTTTAGACATTTTCGATTTGGGGCATTATTTTCCAAGTTTTGATAGGCTAACCATCATGATTTTAAAGGACTTTGGACATTTTCGATTTGGGGCATAATTTTCTCAGTTTTGATAGGCTAACCATCTTGCTTTTTAAAGACTTTTAACATTTTCGATTTGGGGTACAATTTTCTCAGTTTTGATAGGCTTACCATCATACGTTTTCTGGATTTTGGACATTTTCGTTTTGGGGCATAATTTTCTCAGTTTTGATAGGCTAACCATCATGCGTTTTCTGGATTTTGGACATTTTCGATTTGGGGCATAATTTTCCAAGTTTTGATAGGCTAACCATTATGATTTTTAGGGATTTTGGACATTTTCGATTTGGGGCATAATTTTCTCAGTTTTGATAGGTTAACCATCATGATTTTTATGGATTTTGGACATTTTCGATTTGGGGCATTATTTTCCAAGTTTTGATAGGCTAACCATCATGATTTTAAAGGACTTTGGACATTTTCGATTTGGGGCATAATTTTCCAAGTTTTGATAGGCTAACCATCATGCTTTTTATGGATTTTTGACATTTTCGATTTGGGGCATAATTTTCTCAGTTTTGATAGGCTAACCATCATACGTTTTCTGGATTTTGGATATTTTCGTTTTGGGGCATAATTTTCTCAGTTTTGATAGGCTAACCATCATGCGTTTTCTGGATTTTGGACATTTTCGATTTGGAGCATAATTTTCTCAGTTTTGATAGGATAACCATCATGATTTTTAAAGATTTTGGACATTTTCGATTTGGGGCATGATTTTCTCAGTTTTTATAGGCTAACCATCATAATTTTTATGGATTTTGGACATTTTGGATTTGGGACATAATTTTCACAGTTCTGATAGGCCATCATGGTTTTTGTGGATTTTGGACATTTTCGATTTGGGGCATAATTTTCCAAGTTTTGATAGGCTAACCATCATGCGTTTTCTGGATTTTGGACATTTTCCATTATGGGCATAATTTTCTCAGTTTTGATAGGCTAACCATCATGATTTTTAAGGACTTTGGACATTTTCGATTTGGGGCATAATATTCTCAGTTTTGATAGGCTAACCATCATGATTTTTAAGGACTTTGGACATTTTCGATTTAGGGAATAATTTTATCAGTTTTGATAGGCTAACCATCATGATTTTTATGGATTTTGGACATTTTCGATTTGGGGCATAATTTGCTCAGTTTTGATAGACTTAATCATCATGATTTTTGTGGATTTTGGACATTTTCGATTTGGGGCATTATTTTCCAAGTTTTGATAGGCTAACCATCATAATTTTTGTGGATTTTGGACATTTTCGATTTGGGGCATGATTTTCTCAGTTTTGATAGGCTAACTATCTTGCATTTTAAGGACTTTGGACATTTTAGATTTGGGGCATAATTTTCTCAGTTTTGATAGGCTAACCATCATGATTTTTCTGGATTTTGGACATTTTCGTTTTGGGGCATAATTTTCTTACTATTGATAGGCTAACCATCATGCGTTTTCTGGATTTTGGACATTTTCGATTTGGGGCATAATTTTCCAAGTTTTGATAGGCTAACCATCATGCTTTTTAGAGATTTTGGATATTTTAGATTTGGGGATATTTTTCTCAGTTTTGATAGGCTAACCATCATGCGTTTTCTGGATTTAGGACATTTTCGATTTGTGGCATAATTTGATCAGTTTTGATAGGCTTACCATCATGCGTTTTCTGGATTTTGGATATTTTCGTTTTGGGGCATATTTTTCTCAGTTTTGATAGGCTAACCATCATGCGTTTTCTGGATTTTGGACATTTTCGATTTGGAGCATAATTTTCTAAGTTTT
Organism: Tipula confusa; assembly: GCA_963556175.1. NCBI lineage: Eukaryota > Metazoa > Arthropoda > Insecta > Diptera > Tipulidae > Tipula > Tipula confusa. The sequence continues at coordinate 187,734,456 of OY744475.1, read as the reverse complement.
GATAGGCCATCATGCGTTTTCTGGATTTTGGACATTTCCGATTAGTGGCATAATTTTCCAAGTTTTGATAGGCTAACCATCATGCTTTTTAGAGATTTTTGACATTTTCGATTTGGGGTATGATTTGCTCAGTTTTGATAGGCTAACCATCATGCGTTTTCTGGATTTTGGACATTTTCCATTATGGAAATAATTTTCTGTTTTGATAGGCTAACCATCATGATTTTTAAGGACTTTGGACATTTTCGATTTGGGGCATAATTTTCTCAGTTTTGATAGGCTAACCATCATGATTTTTGTGGATTTTGGACATTTTCGTTTTGGGGCATAATTTTCTCAGTTTTGATAAGCTAACCATCATGATGGTTAAGGACTTTTGACATTTTCGATTTGGGGCATAATTTTCTCAGTTTTGATAGGCCATTATGATTTTTATGGATTTTGGACATTTTCGATTTGGGGCATAATTTTCTCAGTTTTGATAGGCTAACCATAATGATTTTTAGTGATTTTTGACATTTTCGATTTGGGGCATAATTTTCTAAGTTTTGGTAGGCTTACTATCATGATTTTTGTGGATTTTGGACATTTTCGTTTTGGGGCATAATTTTCTCAGTTTTGATAGGCTAACCATCATGCGTTTTCTGGATTTTGGATATTTTCGATTTGGGGCATAATTTTCCAAGTTTTGATAGGCTAACCATCATGATTTTTATGGATTTTGTACATTTTCGATTTGGGGCATAATTTTCTCAGTTTTGATAAGCTAACCATCATGATTGTTAAGGACTTTTGACATTTTCGATTTGGGGCATAGTTTTCTCAGTTTTGATAGGCTAACCATCATGATTTTTATGGATTTTGGACATTTTCGATTTGGGGCATAATTTTCCAAGGTTTGTAGGCTATCCACCATGAGTTTCCTAGATTTTGGACATTTTCGATTTGTGGCATAATTTTGGCATGCAAAAGATTTGTCGTAAAGTAGTTTTTATACTGATGACCAGAGCTTTTGATTAAGGTATCATTTATCAAAATCTAGCCACTATTACGTCTCTCACTATTACGTCTAAAAGGCTAACCCCTTTGCTAATTTGCTAATTTTTTGCATGTAAAAAATTTGTCGAAATGTATGTATATTTTAATGCAGTATTTATACTGATGACCAGAGCTTTTGATTAAGGTATCATTTATTAAAATAGGGCCACTATTACGTCTCCTATTGAATAATCAATCAAATTCGCAAATTTGCAAAGGCTAACCCTTTTGCTAATTTGCTAATTTTTTGCATGCAAAAAATTTGTCGAAATGTATGTATATTTTAATGCAGTATTTATACTGATGACCAGAGCTTTTGATTAAGGTATCATTTATCAAAATCAAGCCACTATTACGTCTCCTATTGAATAATCAATCAAATTCGCAAATTTGCAAAGGCTAACCCCTTTGCTAATTTGCTAATTTTTTGCATGCAAAAAATTTGTCGAAATGTATGTATATTTTAATGCAGTTTTTATACTGATGACCAGAGCTTTTGATTAAGGTATCATTTATCAAAATCAAGCCACTATTACGTCTCCTATTGAATAATCAATCAAATTCGCAAATTTGCAAAGGCTAACTAACCCCTTTGCTAATTTGCTAATTTTTTGCATGCAAAAATTTGTCGAAATGTATGTATATTTTAATGCAGTATTTATACTGATGACCAGAGCTTTTGATTAAGGTATCATTTATCAAAATTGGGCCATTATTACATCTCCTATTGAATAATCAATCAAATTCGCAAATTTGCAAAGGCTAACCCCTTTGCAAATTTGCTAATTTTTTGCATGCAAAAAATTTATCGAAATGTATGTATATTTTAATGCAGTATTTATACTGATGACCAGAGCTTTTGATTAAGGTATCATTTATCAAAATCAAGCCACTATTACGTCTCCTATTGAATAATCAATCAAATTCGCAAATTTGCAAAGGCTAACCCCTTTGCTAATTTGCTAATTTTTTGCATGCAAAAAATTTGTCGAAATGTATGTATATTTTAATGCAGTTTTTATACTGATTACCAGAGCTTTTGATTAAGGTATCATTTATCAAAATCGGGCCATTATTACGTCTCCTATTGAATAATTAATGAAATTCGCGAATTTGCAAAGGCTAACCCTTTTGCTAATTTGCTAATTTTTTGCATGCAAAAAATTTATCGAAATGTATGTATATTTTAATGCAGTATTTATACTGATGACCAGAGCTTTTGATTAAGGTATCATTTATTAAAATCAAGCCACTATTACGTCTCCTATTGAATAATTAATGAAATTCGCGAATTTGCAAAGGCTAACCACTTTGCAAATTTGCTAATTTTTTGCATGCAAAAAATTTGTCGAAATGTATGTATATTTTAATGCAGTATTTATACTGATGACCAGAGCTTTTATTAAGGTATCATTTATTAAAATCAAGCCACTATTACGTCTCCTATTGAATAATTAATGAAATTCGCAAATTTGCAAAGGCTAACCACTTTGCAAATTTGCTAATTTTTTGCATGCAAAAAATTTGTCGAAATGTATGTATATTTTAATGCAGTTTTTATACTGATGACCAGAGCTTTTGATTAAGGTATCATTTATTAAAATAGGGCCACTATTACGTCTCCTATTGAATAATCAATGAAATTTTCAAATTTGCAAAGGCTAACCCCTTTGCTAATTTACTAATTTTTTGCATGCAAAAAATTTGTCGAAATGTATGTATATTTTAATGCAGTATTTATACTGATGACCAGAGCTTTTGATTAAGGTATCATTTATTAAAATAGGGCTACTATTACGTCTCCTATTGAATAATCAATCAAATTCGCAAATTTGCAAAGGCTAACCCTTTTGCTAATTTGCTAATTTTTTGCATGCAAAAAATTTATCGAAATGTATGTATATTTTAATGCAGTATTTATACTGATGACCAGAGCTTTTGATTAAGGTATCATTTATCAAAATCGGCCATTATAACGTCTCCTATTGAATAATCAATGAAATTTGCAAATTTGCAAAGGCTAACCCTTTTGCTAATTTGCTAATTTTTTGCATGCAAAAAATTTGTCGAAATGTATGTATATTTTAATGCAGTTTTTATACTGATGACCAGAGCTTTGGATTAAGGTATCATTTATCAAAATCGGGCCATTATTACGTCTCCTATTGAATAATCAATGAAATTCGTAAATTTGCAAAGGCTAACCACTTTGCAAATTTGCTAATTTTTTGCATGCAAAAAATTTGTCGAAATGTATGTATATTTTAATGCAGTTTTTATACTGATGACCAGAGCTTTTGATTAAGGTATCATTTATTAAAATAGGGCCACTATTACGTCTCCTATTGAATAATCAATCAAATTCGCAGATTTGCAAAGGCTAATCCCTTTGCTAATTTGCTAATTTTTTGCGTACAAAAAATTTGTCGAAATGTATGTATATTTTAATGCAGTATTTATACTGATGACCAGAGCTTTTGATTAAGGTATCATTTATCAAAATCGGGCCACTATTACGTCTCCTATTGAATAATCAATGAAATTCGTAAATTTGCAAAGGGTAACCACTTTGCAAATTTGCTAATTTTTTGCATGCAAAAAATTTGTCGAAATGTATGTATATTTTAATGCAGTATTTATACTGATGACCAGAGCTTTTGATTAAGGTATCATTTATTAAAATAGGGCCACTATTACGTCTCCTATTGAATAATCAATCAAATTCGCAAATTTGCAAAGGCTAACCCTTTTGCTAATTTGCTAATTTTTTGCATGCAAAAAATTTATCGAAATGTATGTATATTTTAATGCAGTATTTATACTGATGACCAGAGCTTTTGATTAAGGTATCATTTATCAAAATCGGCCATTATAACGTCTCCTATTGAATAATCAATGAAATTCGCAAATTTGCAAAGGCTAACCCCTTTGCTAATTTGCTAATTTTTTGCATGCAAAAAATTTGTCGAAATGTATGTATATTTTAATGCAGTATTTATACTGATGACCAGAGCTTTTGATTAAGGTATCATTTATCAAAATCGGCCATTATAACGTCTCCTATTGAATAATCAATGAAATTCGCAAATTTGCAAAGGCTAACCCCTTTGCTAATTTGCTAATTTTTGCATGCAAAAAATTTGTCGAAATGTATGTATATTTTAATGCAGTATTTATACTGATGACCAGAGCTTTTGATTAAGGTATCATTTATTAAAATAGGGCTACTATTACGTCTCCTATTGAATAATCAATCAAATTCGCAAATTTGCAAAGGCTAACCCTTTTGCTAATTTGCTAATTTTTTGCATGCAAAAAATTTATCGAAATGTATGTATATTTTAATGCAGTATTTATACTGATGACCAGAGCTTTTGATTAAGGTATCATTTATCAAAATCGGCCATTATAACGTCTCCTATTGAATAATCAATGAAATTTGCAAATTTGCAAAGGCTAACCCTTTTGCTAATTTGCTAATTTTTTGCATGCAAAAAATTTGTCGAAATGTATGTATATTTTAATGCAGTTTTTATACTGATGACCAGAGCTTTGGATTAAGGTATCATTTATCAAAATCGGGCCATTATTACGTCTCCTATTGAATAATCAATGAAATTCGTAAATTTGCAAAGGCTAACCACTTTGCAAATTTGCTAATTTTTTGCATGCAAAAAATTTGTCGAAATGTATGTATATTTTAATGCAGTTTTTATACTGATGACCAGAGCTTTTGATTAAGGTATCATTTATCAAAATCGGCCATTATAACGTCTCCTATTGAATAATCAATGAAATTCGTAAATTTGCAAAGGCTAACCACTTTGCAAATTTGCTAATTTTTTGCATGCAAAACATTTGTCGAAATGTATGTATATTTTAATGCAGTATTTATACTGATTACCAGAGCTTTTGATTAAGGTATCATTTATCAAAATCGGGCCATTATTACGTCTCCTATTGAATAATCAATGAAATTCGTAAATTTGCAAAGGCTAACCACTTTGCAAATTTGCTAATTTTTTGCATGCAAACAATTTGTCGAAATGTATGTATATTTTAATGCAGTATTTATACTGATGACCAGAGCTTTTGATTAAGGTATCATTTATTAAAATCAAGCCACTATTACGTCTCCTATTGAATAATTAATGAAATTCGCAAATTTGCAAAGGCTAACCCCTTTGCTAATTTGCTAATTTTTTGCATGCAAAAAATTTGTCGAAATGTATGTATATTTTAATGCAGTATTTATACTGATGACCAGAGCTTTTGATTAAGGTATCATTTATCAAAATCAAGCCACTATTACGTCTCCTATTGAATAATTAATGAAATTCGCGAATTTGCAAAGGCTAACCCCTTTGCTAATTTGCTAATTTTTTGCATGCAAAAAATTTATCGAAATGTATGTATTTTTAATGCAGTATTTATACTGATGACCAGAGCTTTTGATTAAGGTATCATTTATTAAAATAGGGCCACTATTACGTCTCCTATTGAATAATCAATCAAATTCGCAAATTTGCAAAGGCTAACCCTTTTGCTAATTTGCTAATTTTTTGCATGCAAAAAATTTATCGAAATGTATGTATATTTTAATGCAGTATTTATACTGATGACCAGAGCTTTTGATTAAGGTATCATTTATCAAAATCAAGCCACTATTACGTCTCCTATTGAATAATTAATGATATTCTCAAATTTGCAAAGGCTAACCCCTTTGCTAATTTGCTAATTTTTTGCATGCAAAAAATTTGTCGAAATGTATGTATATTTTAATGCAGTATTTATACTGATGACCAGAGCTTTTGATTAAGGTATCATTTATCAAAATCGGGCCATTATTACGTCTCCTATTGAATAATCAATGAAATTCGTAAATTTGCAAAGGCTAACCACTTTGCAAATTTGCTAATTTTTTGCATGCAAACAATTTGTCGAAATTTTTGTATATTTTAATGCAGTATTTATACTGATGACCAGAGCTTTTGATTAAGGTATCATTTATTAAAATCAAGCCACTATTACGTCTCCTATTGAATAATTAATGAAATTCGCAAATTTGCAAAGGCTAACCCCTTTGCTAATTTGCTAATTTTTTGCATGCAAAAAATTTGTCGAAATGTATGTATATTTTAATGCAGTATTTATACTGATGACCAGAGCTTTTGATTAAGGTATCATTTATCAAAATCAAGCCACTATTACGTCTCCTATTGAATAATTAATGAAATTCGCGAATTTGCAAAGGCTAACCCCTTTGCTAATTTGCTAATTTTTTGCATGCAAAAAATTTATCGAAATGTATGTATTTTTAATGCAGTATTTATACTGATGACCAGAGCTTTTGATTAAGGTATCATTTATTAAAATAGGGCCACTATTACGTCTCCTATTGAATAATCAATCAAATTCGCAAATTTGCAAAGGCTAACCCTTTTGCTAATTTGCTAATTTTTTGCATGCAAAAAATTTATCGAAATGTATGTATATTTTAATGCAGTATTTATACTGATGACCAGAGCTTTTGATTAAGGTATCATTTATCAAAATCGGCCATTATAACGTCTCCTATTGAATAATCAATGAAATTCGCAAATTTGCAAAGGCTAACCCCTTTGCTAATTTGCTAATTTTTTGCATGCAAAAAATTTGTCGAAATGTATGTATATTTTAATGCAGTATTTATACTGATGACCAGAGCTTTTGATTAAGGTATCATTTATCAAAATCGGCCATTATAACGTCTCCTATTGAATAATCAATGAAATTCGCAAATTTGCAAAGGCTAACCCCTTTGCTAATTTGCTAATTTTTGCATGCAAAAAATTTGTCGAAATGTATGTATATTTTAATGCAGTATTTATACTGATGACCAGAGCTTTTGATTAAGGTATCATTTATCAAAATCAAGCCACTATTACGTCTCCTATTGAATAATTAATGAAATTCGCAAATTTGCAAAGGCTAACCCCTTTGCTAATTTGCTAATTTTTTGCATGCAAAAAATTTATCGAAATGTATGTATTTTTAATGCAGTATTTATACTGATGACCAGAGCTTTTGATTAAGGTATCATTTATTAAAATAGGGCCACTATTACGTCTCCTATTGAATAATCAATCAAATTCGCAAATTTGCAAAGGCTAACCCTTTTGCTAATTTGCTAATTTTTTGCATGCAAAAAATTTATCGAAATGTATGTATATTTTAATGCAGTTTTTATACTGATTACCAGAGCTTTTGATTAAGGTATCATTTATTAAAATCGGCCATTATAACGTCTCCTATTGAATAATCAATGAAATTCGCAAATTTGCAAAGGCTAACCCCTTTGCTAATTTGCTAATTTTTTGCATGCAAAAAATTTGTCGAAATGTATGTATATTTTAATGCAGTATTTATACTGATTACCAGAGCTTTTGATTAAGGTATCATTTATCAAAATCGGCCATTATAACGTCTCCTATTGAATAATCAATGAAATTCGCAAATTTGCAAAGGCTAACCCCTTTGCTAATTTGCTAATTTTTTGCATGCAAAAAATTTGTCGAAATGTATGTATATTTTAATGCAGTATTTATACTGATGACCAGAGCTTTTGATTAAGGTATCATTTATCAAAATCGGCCATTATAACGTCTCCTATTGAATAATCAATGAAATTCGTAAATTTGCAAAGGCTAACCACTTTGCAAATTTGCTAATTTTTTGCATGCAAAACATTTGTCGAAATGTATGTATATTTTAATGCAGTATTTATACTGATGACCAGAGCTTTTGATTAAGGTATCATTTATTAAAATCAAGCCACTATTACGTCTCCTATTGAATAATTAATGAAATTCGCAAATTTGCAAAGGCTAACCCCTTTGCTAATTTGCTAATTTTTTGCATGCAAAAAATTTGTCGAAATGTATGTATATTTTAATGCAGTATTTATACTGATGACCAGAGCTTTTGATTAAGGTATCATTTATCAAAATCAAGCCACTATTACGTCTCCTATTGAATAATTAATGAAATTCGCGAATTTGCAAAGGCTAACCCCTTTGCTAATTTGCTAATTTTTTGCATGCAAAAAATTTATCGAAATGTATGTATTTTTAATGCAGTATTTATACTGGTGACCAGAGCTTTTGATTAAGGTATCATTTATTAAAATAGGGCCACTATTACGTCTCCTATTGAATAATCAATCAAATTCGCAAATTTGCAAAGGCTAACCCTTTTGCTAATTTGCTAATTTTTTGCATGCAAAAAATTTATCGAAATGTATGTATATTTTAATGCAGTTTTTATACTGATGACCAGAGCTTTGGATTAAGGTATCATTTATCAAAATCGGGCCATTATTACGTCTCCTATTGAATAATCATACAAATTCGCAAATTTGCAAAGGCTAACCCTTTTGCTAATTTGCTAATTTTTTGCATGCAAAAAATTTATCGAAATGTATGTATATTTTAATGCAGTTTTTATACTGATGACCAGAGCTTTGGATTAAGGTATCATTTATCAAAATCGGGCCATTATTACGTCTCCTATTGAATAATCAATGAAATTCGTAAATTTGCAAAGGCTAACCACTTTGCAAATTTGCTAATTTTTTGCATGCAAAAAATTAGTCGAAATGTATGTATATTTTAATGCAGTTTTTATACTGATGACCAGAGCTTTTGATTAAGGTATCATTTATTAAAATAGGGCCACTATTACGTCTCCTATTGAATAATCAATCAAATTCGCAGATTTGCAAAGGCTAATCCCTTTGCTAATTTGCTAATTTTTTGCGTACAAAAAATTTGTCGAAATGTATGTATATTTTAATGCAGTATTTATACTGATGACCAGAGCTTTTGATTAAGGTATCATTTATCAAAATCAAGCCACTATTACGTCTCCTATTGAATAATCAATGAAATTCGCAAATTTGCAAAGGCTAACCCCTTTGCTAATTTGCTAATTTTTGCATGCAAAAAATTTGTCGAAATGTATGTATATTTTAATGCAGTATTTATACTGATGACCAGAGCTTTTGATTAAGGTATCATTTATCAAAATCGGGCCACTATTACGTCTCCTATTGAATAATCAATGAAATTCGTAAATTTGCAAAGGGTAACCACTTTGCAAATTTGCTAATTTTTTGCATGCAAAAAATTTGTCGAAATGTATGTATATTTTAATGCAGTATTTATACTGATGACCAGAGCTTTTGATTAAGGTATCATTTATTAAAATAGGGCCACTATTACGTCTCCTATTGAATAATCAATCAAATTCGCAAATTTGCAAAGGCTAACCCTTTTGCTAATTTGCTAATTTTTTGCATGCAAAAAATTTATCGAAATGTATGTATATTTTAATGCAGTATTTATACTGATGACCAGAGCTTTTGATTAAGGTATCATTTATCAAAATCGGCCATTATAACGTCTCCTATTGAATAATCAATGAAATTCGCAAATTTGCAAAGGCTAACCCCTTTGCTAATTTGCTAATTTTTTGCATGCAAAAAATTTGTCGAAATGTATGTATATTTTAATGCAGTATTTATACTGATGACCAGAGCTTTTGATTAAGGTATCATTTATCAAAATCGGCCATTATAACGTCTCCTATTGAATAATCAATGAAATTCGCAAATTTGCAAAGGCTAACCCCTTTGCTAATTTGCTAATTTTTGCATGCAAAAAATTTGTCGAAATGTATGTATATTTTAATGCAGTATTTATACTGATGACCAGAGCTTTTGATTAAGGTATCATTTATTAAAATAGGGCTACTATTACGTCTCCTATTGAATAATCAATCAAATTCGCAAATTTGCAAAGGCTAACCCTTTTGCTAATTTGCTAATTTTTTGCATGCAAAAAATTTATCGAAATGTATGTATATTTTAATGCAGTATTTATACTGATGACCAGAGCTTTTGATTAAGGTATCATTTATCAAAATCGTCCATTATAACGTCTCCTATTGAATAATCAATGAAATTTGCAAATTTGCAAAGGCTAACCCTTTTGCTAATTTGCTAATTTTTTGCATGCAAAAAATTTGTCGAAATGTATGTATATTTTAATGCAGTTTTTATACTGATGACCAGAGCTTTGGATTAAGGTATCATTTATCAAAATCGGGCCATTATTACGTCTCCTATTGAATAATCAATGAAATTCGTAAATTTGCAAAGGCTAACCACTTTGCAAATTTGCTAATTTTTTGCATGCAAAAAATTTGTCGAAATGTATGTATATTTTAATGCAGTTTTTATACTGATGACCAGAGCTTTTGATTAAGGTATCATTTATCAAAATCGGCCATTATAACGTCTCCTATTGAATAATCAATGAAATTCGTAAATTTGCAAAGGCTAACCACTTTGCAAATTTGCTAATTTTTTGCATGCAAAACATTTGTCGAAATGTATGTATATTTTAATGCAGTATTTATACTGATTACCAGAGCTTTTGATTAAGGTATCATTTATCAAAATCGGGCCATTATTACGTCTCCTATTGAATAATCAATGAAATTCGTAAATTTGCAAAGGCTAACCACTTTGCAAATTTGCTAATTTTTTGCATGCAAACAATTTGTCGAAATGTTTGTATATTTTAATGCAGTATTTATACTGATGACCAGAGCTTTTGATTAAGGTATCATTTATTAAAATCAAGCCACTATTACGTCTCCTATTGAATAATTAATGAAATTCGCAAATTTGCAAAGGCTAACCCCTTTGCTAATTTGCTAATTTTTTGCATGCAAAAAATTTGTCGAAATGTATGTATATTTTAATGCAGTATTTATACTGATGACCAGAGCTTTTGATTAAGGTATCATTTATCAAAATCAAGCCACTATTACGTCTCCTATTGAATAATTAATGAAATTCGCGAATTTGCAAAGGCTAACCCCTTTGCTAATTTGCTAATTTTTTGCATGCAAAAAATTTATCGAAATGTATGTATTTTTAATGCAGTATTTATACTGATGACCAGAGCTTTTGATTAAGGTATCATTTATTAAAATAGGGCCACTATTACGTCTCCTATTGAATAATCAATCAAATTCGCAAATTTGCAAAGGCTAACCCTTTTGCTAATTTGCTAATTTTTTGCATGCAAAAAATTTATCGAAATGTATGTATATTTTAATGCAGTATTTATACTGATGACCAGAACTTTTGATTAAGGTATCATTTATCAAAATCAAGCCACTATTACGTCTCCTATTGAATAATTAATGATATTCTCAAATTTGCAAAGGCTAACCCCTTTGCTAATTTGCTAATTTTTTGCATGCAAAAAATTTGTCGAAATGTATGTATATTTTAATGCAGTATTTATACTGATGACCAGAGCTTTTGATTAAGGTATCATTTATCAAAATCGGGCCATTATTACGTCTCCTATTGAATAATCAATGAAATTCGTAAATTTGCAAAGGCTAACCACTTTGCAAATTTGCTAATTTTTTGCATGCAAACAATTTGTCGAAATGTTTGTATATTTTAATGCAGTATTTATACTGATGACCAGAGCTTTTGATTAAGGTATCATTTATTAAAATCAAGCCACTATTACGTCTCCTATTGAATAATTAATGAAATTCGCAAATTTGCAAAGGCTAACCCCTTTGCTAATTTGCTAATTTTTTGCATGCAAAAAATTTGTCGAAATGTATGTATATTTTAATGCAGTATTTATACTGATGACCAGAGCTTTTGATTAAGGTATCATTTATCAAAATCAAGCCACTATTACGTCTCCTATTGAATAATTAATGAAATTCGCGAATTTGCAAAGGCTAACCCCTTTGCTAATTTGCTAATTTTTTGCATGCAAAAAATTTATCGAAATGTATGTATTTTTAATGCAGTATTTATACTGATGACCAGAGCTTTTGATTAAGGTATCATTTATTAAAATAGGGCCACTATTACGTCTCCTATTGAATAATCAATCAAATTCGCAAATTTGCAAAGGCTAACCCTTTTGCTAATTTGCTAATTTTTTGCATGCAAAAAATTTATCGAAATGTATGTATATTTTAATGCAGTATTTATACTGATGACCAGAGCTTTTGATTAAGGTATCATTTATCAAAATCGGCCATTATAACGTCTCCTATTGAATAATCAATGAAATTCGCAAATTTGCAAAGGCTAACCCCTTTGCTAATTTGCTAATTTTTTGCATGCAAAAAATTTGTCGAAATGTATGTATATTTTAATGCAGTATTTATACTGATGACCAGAGCTTTTGATTAAGGTATCATTTATCAAAATCGGCCATTATAACGTCTCCTATTGAATAATCAATGAAATTCGCAAATTTGCAAAGGCTAACCCCTTTGCTAATTTGCTAATTTTTGCATGCAAAAAATTTGTCGAAATGTATGTATATTTTAATGCAGTATTTATACTGATGACCAGAGCTTTTGATTAAGGTATCATTTATCAAAATCAAGCCACTATTACGTCTCCTATTGAATAATTAATGAAATTCGCGAATTTGCAAAGGCTAACCCCTTTGCTAATTTGCTAATTTTTTGCATGCAAAAAATTTATCGAAATGTATGTATTTTTAATGCAGTATTTATACTGATGACCAGAGCTTTTGATTAAGGTATCATTTATTAAAATAGGGCCACTATTACGTCTCCTATTGAATAATCAATCAAATTCGCAAATTTGCAAAGGCTAACCCTTTTGCTAATTTGCTAATTTTTTGCATGCAAAAAATTTATCGAAATGTATGTATATTTTAATGCAGTATTTATACTGATGACCAGAGCTTTTGATTAAGGTATCATTTATCAAAATCAAGCCACTATTACGTCTCCTATTGAATAATTAATGATATTCTCAAATTTGCAAAGGCTAACCCCTTTGCTAATTTGCTAATTTTTTGCATGCAAAAAATTTGTCGAAATGTATGTATATTTTAATGCAGTATTTATACTGATGACCAGAGCTTTTGATTAAGGTATCATTTATCAAAATCGGGCCACTATTAGGTCTCCTATTGAATAATCAATCAAATTCGCAAATTTGCAAAGGCTAACCCTTTTGCTAATTTGCTAATTTTTTGCATGCAAAAAATTTATCGAAATGTATGTATATTTTAATGCAGTATTTATACTGATGACCAGAGCTTTTGATTAAGGTATCATTTATTAAAATAGGGCTACTATTACGTCTCCTATTGAATAATCAATCAAATTCGCAAATTTGCAAAGGCTAACCCTTTTGCTAATTTGCTAATTTTTTGCATGCAAAAAATTTGTCGAAATGTATGTATATTTTAATGCAGTTTTTATACTGATGACCAGAGCTTTGGATTAAGGTATCATTTATCAAAATCGGGCCATTATTACGTCTCCTATTGAATAATCAATGAAATTCGTAAATTTGCAAAGGCTAACCACTTTGCAAATTTGCTAATTTTTTGCATGCAAAAAATTTGTCGAAATGTATGTATATTTTAATGCAGTTTTTATACTGATGACCAGAGCTTTTGATTAAGGTATCATTTATTAAAATAGGGCCACTATTACGTCTCCTATTGAATAATCAATCAAATTCGCAAATTTGCAAAGGCTAACCCTTTTGCTAATTTGCTAATTTTTTGCATGCAAAAAATAAATCGAAATGTATGTATATTTTAATGCAGTATTTATACTGATGACCAGAGCTTTTGATTAAGGTATCATTTATCAAAATCAAGCCACTGTTACGTCTCCTATTGAATAATCAATGAAATTTTCAAATTTGCAAAGGCTAACCCCTTTGCTAATTTACTAATTTTTTGCATGCAAAAAATTGGTCGAAATGTATGTATATTTTAATGCAGTATTTATACTGATGACCAGAGCTTTTGATTAAGGTATCATTTATTAAAATAGGGCTACTATTACGTCTCCTATTGAATAATCATACAAATTCGCAAATTTGCAAAGGCTAACCCTTTTGCTAATTTGCTAATTTTTTGCATGCAAAAAATTTATCGAAATGTATGTATATTTTAATGCAGTATTTATACTGATGACCAGAGCTTTTGATTAAGGTATCGTTTATTAAAATAGGGCCACTATTACGTCTCCTATTGAATAATCAATCAAATTCGCAAATTTGCAAAGGCTAACCCTTTTGCTAATTTGCTAATTTTTTGCATGCAAAAAATAAATCGAAATGTATGTATATTTTAATGCAGTATTTATACTGATGACCAGAGCTTTTGATTAAGGTATCATTTATCAAAATCAAGCCACTGTTACGTCTCCTATTGAATAATCAATGAAATTTTCAAATTTGCAAAGGCTAACCCCTTTGCTAATTTACTAATTTTTTGCATGCAAAAAATTGGTCGAAATGTATGTATATTTTAATGCAGTATTTATACTGATGACCAGAGCTTTTGATTAAGGTATCATTTATTAAAATAGGGCTACTATTACGTCTCCTATTGAATAATCATACAAATTCGCAAATTTGCAAAGGCTAACCCTTTTGCTAATTTGCTAATTTTTTGCATGCAAAAAATTTATCGAAATGTATGTATATTTTAATGCAGTTTTTATACTGATGACCAGAGCTTTGGATTAAGGTATCATTTATCAAAATCGGGCCATTATTACGTCTCCTATTGAATAATCAATGAAATTCGTAAATTTGCAAAGGCTAACCACTTTGCAAATTTGCTAATTTTTTGCATGCAAAAAATTAGTCGAAATGTATGTATATTTTAATGCAGTTTTTATACTGATGACCAGAGCTTTTGATTAAGGTATCATTTATTAAAATAGGGCCACTATTACGTCTCCTATTGAATAATCAATCAAATTCGCAAATTTGCAAAGGCTAACCCTTTTGCTAATTTGCTAATTTTTTGCATGCAAAAAATTTATCGAAATGTATGTATATTTTAATGCAGTATTTATACTGATGACCAGAGCTTTTGATTAAGGTATCATTTATCAAAATCGGCCATTATAACGTCTCCTATTGAATAATCAATGAAATTCGCAAATTTGCAAAGGCTAACCCCTTTGCTAATTTGATAATTTTTTGCATGCAAAAAATTTGTCGAAATGTATGTATATTTTAATGCAGTATTTATACTGATGACCAGAGCTTTTGATTAAGGTATCATTTATTAAAATAGGGCCACTATTACGTCTCCTATTGAATAATCAATGAAATTCGCAAATTTGCAAAAGCTAACCCCTTTGCTAATTTGCTAATTTTTGCATGCAAAAAATTTGTCGAAATGTATGTATATTTTAATGCAGTATTTATACTGATGACCAGAGCTTTTGATTAAGGTATCATTTATCAAAATCGGGCCACTATTACGTCTCCTATTGAATAATCAATGAAATTCGTAAATTTGCAAAGGCTAACCACTTTGCAAATTTGCTAATTTTTTGCATGCAAACAATTTGTCGAAATGTTTGTATATTTTAATGCAGTATTTATACTGATGACCAGAGCTTTTGATTAAGGTATCATTTATTAAAATCAAGCCACTATTACGTCTCCTATTGAATAATTAATGAAATTCGCAAATTTGCAAAGGCTAACCCCTTTGCTAATTTGCTAATTTTTTGCATGCAAAAAATTTGTCGAAATGTATGTATATTTTAATGCAGTATTTATACTGATGACCAGAGCTTTTGATTAAGGTATCATTTATCAAAATCAAGCCACTATTACGTCTCCTATTGAATAATTAATGAAATTCGCGAATTTGCAAAGGCTATCCCCTTTGCTAATTTGCTAATTTTATGCATGCAAAAAATTTATCGAAATGTATGTATTTTTAATGCAGTATTTATACTGATGACCAGAGCTTTTGATTAAGGTATCATTTATTAAAATAGGGCCACTATTACGTCTCCTATTGAATAATCAATCAAATTCGCAAATTTGCAAAGGCTAACCCTTTTGCTAATTTGCTAATTTTTTGCATGCAAAAAATTTATCGAAATGTATGTATATTTTAATGCAGTATTTATACTGATGACCAGAGCTTTTGATTAAGGTATCATTTATCAAAATCAAGCCACTATTACGTCTCCTATTGAATAATTAATGAAATTCGCAAATTTGCAAAGGCTAACCCCTTTGCTAATTTGCTAATTTTTTGCATGCAAAAAATTTGTCGAAATGTATGTATATTTTAATGCAGTATTTATACTGATGACCAGAGCTTTTGATTAAGGTATCATTTATCAAAATCAAGCCACTATTACGTCTCCTATTGAATAATTAATGAAATTCGCGAATTTGCAAAGGCTATCCCCTTTGCTAATTTGCTAATTTTATGCATGCAAAAAATTTATCGAAATGTATGTATTTTTAATGCAGTATTTATACTGATGACCAGAGCTTTTGATTAAGGTATCATTTATTAAAATAGGGCCACTATTACGTCTCCTATTGAATAATCAATCAAATTCGCAAATTTGCAAAGGCTAACCCTTTTGCTAATTTGCTAATTTTTTGCATGCAAACAATTTGTCGAAATGTTTGTATATTTTAATGCAGTATTTATACTGATGACCAGAGCTTTTGATTAAGGTATCATTTATTAAAATCAAGCCACTATTACGTCTCCTATTGAATAATTAATGAAATTCGCAAATTTGCAAAGGCTAACCCCTTTGCTAATTTGCTAATTTTTTGCATGCAAAAAATTTGTCGAAATGTATGTATATTTTAATGCAGTATTTATACTGATGACCAGAGCTTTTGATTAAGGTATCATTTATCAAAATCAAGCCACTATTACGTCTCCTATTGAATAATTAATGAAATTCGCGAATTTGCAAAGGCTATCCCCTTTGCTAATTTGCTAATTTTATGCATGCAAAAAATTTATCGAAATGTATGTATTTTTAATGCAGTATTTATACTGATGACCAGAGCTTTTGATTAAGGTATCATTTATTAAAATAGGGCCACTATTACGTCTCCTATTGAATAATCAATCAAATTCGCAAATTTGCAAAGGCTAACCCTTTTGCTAATTTGCTAATTTTTTGCATGCAAAAAATTTATCGAAATGTATGTATATTTTAATGCAGTATTTATACTGATGACCAGAGCTTTTGATTAAGGTATCATTTATTAAAATAGGGCCACTATTACGTCTCCTATTGAATAATCAATGAAATTCGCAAATTTGCAAAAGCTAACCCCTTTGCTAATTTGCTAATTTTTGCATGCAAAAAATTTGTCGAAATGTATGTATATTTTAATGCAGTATTTATACTGATGACCAGAGCTTTTGATTAAGGTATCATTTATCAAAATCGGCCATTATAACGTCTCCTATTGAATAATCAATGAAATTTTCAAATTTGCAAAGGCTAACCCCTTTGCTAATTTGCTAATTTTTTGCATGCAAAAAATTTGTCGAAATGTATGTATATTTTAATGCAGTATTTATACTGATGACCAGAGCTTTTGATTAAGGTATCATTTATCAAAATCGGCCATTATAACGTCTCCTATTGAATAATAATTGAAATTTTCAAATTTGCAAAGACTAACCCCTTTGCTAATTTGCTAATTTTTTGCATGCAAAAATTTTTTCGAAATGTATGTATATTTTAATGCAGTATTTATACTGATGACAAGAGCTTTTGATTAAGGTATCATTTATCAAAATCAAGCCACTATTACGTCTCCTATTGAATAATTAATGAAATTCTCAAATTTGCAAAGGCTAACCCCTTTGCTAATTTGCTAATTTTTTGCATGCAAAAAATTTGTCGAAATGTATGTATATTTTAATGCAGTATTTATACTGATGACCAGAGCTTTTGATTAAGGTATCATTTATCAAAATCGGGCCATTATTACGTCTCCTATTGAATAATCAATGAAATTCGTAAATTTGCAAAGGCTAACCACTTTGCAAATTTGCTAATTTTTTGCATGCAAAACATTTGTCGAAATGTATGTATATTTTAATGCAGTATTTATACTGATTACCAGAGCTTTTGATTAAGGTATCATTTATCAAAATCGGGCCATTATTACGTCTCCTATTGAATAATCA
Organism: Tipula confusa; assembly: GCA_963556175.1. Lineage (NCBI taxonomy): Eukaryota > Metazoa > Arthropoda > Insecta > Diptera > Tipulidae > Tipula > Tipula confusa. The sequence goes on along the minus strand of OY744475.1, from coordinate 187,716,337 downwards.
ATGAAATTCGTAAATTTGCAAAGGCTAACCACTTTGCAAATTTGCTAATTTTTTGCATGCAAACAATTTGTCGAAATGTTTGTATATTTTAATGCAGTATTTATACTGATGACCAGAGCTTTTGATTAAGGTATCATTTATTAAAATCAAGCCACTATTACGTCTCCTATTGAATAATTAATGAAATTCGCAAATTTGCAAAGGCTAACCCCTTTGCTAATTTGCTAATTTTTTGCATGCAAAAAATTTGTCGAAATGTATGTATATTTTAATGCAGTATTTATACTGATGACCAGAGCTTTTGATTAAGGTATCATTTATCAAAATCAAGCCACTATTACGTCTCCTATTGAATAATTAATGAAATTCGCGAATTTGCAAAGGCTATCCCCTTTGCTAATTTGCTAATTTTATGCATGCAAAAAATTTATCGAAATGTATGTATTTTTAATGCAGTATTTATACTGATGACCAGAGCTTTTGATTAAGGTATCATTTATTAAAATAGGGCCACTATTACGTCTCCTATTGAATAATCAATCAAATTCGCAAATTTGCAAAGGCTAACCCTTTTGCTAATTTGCTAATTTTTTGCATGCAAAAAATTTATCGAAATGTATGTATATTTTAATGCAGTATTTATACTGATGACCAGAGCTTTTGATTAAGGTATCATTTATCAAAATCAAGCCACTATTACGTCTCCTATTGAATAATTAATGAAATTCGCAAATTTGCAAAGGCTAACCCCTTTGCTAATTTGCTAATTTTTTGCATGCAAAAAATTTATCGAAATGTATGTATTTTTAATGCAGTATTTATACTGATGACCAGAGCTTTTGATTAAGGTATCATTTATTAAAATAGGGCCACTATTACGTCTCCTATTGAATAATCAATCAAATTCGCAAATTTGCAAAGGCTAACCCTTTTGCTAATTTGCTAATTTTTTGCATGCAAAAAATTTATCGAAATGTATGTATATTTTAATGCAGTATTTACACTGATGACCAGAGCTTTTGATTAAGGTATCATTTATCAAAATCAAGCCACTATTACGTCTCCTATTGAATAATTAATGAAATTCGCAAATTTGCAAAGGCTAACCCCTTTGCTAATTTGCTAATTTTTTGCATGCAAAAAATTTATCGAAATGTATGTATTTTTAATGCAGTATTTATACTGATGACCAGAGCTTTTGATTAAGGTATCATTTATTAAAATCAAGCCACTATTACGTCTCCTATTAAATAATCAATGAAATTCGTAAATTTGCAAAGGCTAACCCCTTTGCTAATTTGCTAATTTTTGGCATGCAAAAAATTTGTCGAAATGTATGTATATTTTAATGCAGTATTTATACTGATGACCAGAGCTTTTGATTAAGGTACCATTTATCAAAATCAAGCCACTATTACGTCTCCTATTAAATAATCAATGAAATTCGTAAATTTGCAAAGGCTAACCCCTTTGCTAATTTGCTAATTTTTGGCATGCAAAAAATTTGTCGAAATGTTTGTATATTTTAATGCAGTATTTATACTGATGACCAGAGCTTTTGATTAAGGTATCATTTATTAAAATAGGGCCACTATTACGTCTCCTATTGAATAATCAATCAAATTCGCAAATTTGCAAAGGCTAACCCTTTTGCTAATTTGCTAATTTTTTGCATGCAAAAAATTTATCGAAATGTATGTATATTTTAATGCAGTATTTACACTGATGACCAGAGCTTTTGATTAAGGTATCATTTATCAAAATCAAGCCACTATTACGTCTCCTATTGAATAATTAATGAAATTCGCAAATTTGCAAAGGCTAACCCCTTTGCTAATTTGCTAATTTTTTGCATGCAAAAAATTTATCGAAATGTATGTATTTTTAATGCAGTATTTATACTGATGACCAGAGCTTTTGATTAAGGTATCATTTATTAAAATCAAGCCACTATTACGTCTCCTATTAAATAATCAATGAAATTCGTAAATTTGCAAAGGCTAACCCCTTTGCTAATTTGCTAATTTTTGGCATGCAAAAAATTTGTCGAAATGTATGTATATTTTAATGCAGTATTTATACTGATGACCAGAGCTTTTGATTAAGGTACCATTTATCAAAATCAAGCCACTATTACGTCTCCTATTAAATAATCAATGAAATTCGTAAATTTGCAAAGGCTAACCCCTTTGCTAATTTGCTAATTTTTGGCATGCAAAAATTTTGTCGAAATGTATGTTTATTTTAATGCAGTATTTATACTGATGACCGGAGCTTTTGATTAAGGTACCATTTATTTAAAATCTAGCCACTATTACGTCTCCTATTAAATAATCAATGAAATTCGTAAATTTGCAAAGGCTAACCCCTTTGCTAATTTGCTAATTTTTGGCATGCAAAAAATTTGTCGAAATGTATGTTTATTTTAATGCAGTATTTATACTGATGACCAGAGCTTTTGATTAAGGTATCATTTATTAAAATCAAGCCACTATTACGTCTCCTATTGAATAATCAATCAAATTCGCAAATTTGGAAAGGCTAACCCCTTTGCTAATTTGCTAATTTTTGACATGCAAAAAATTTGTCGAAATGTATGTATATTTTAATGCAGTATTTATACTGATGACCGGAGCTTTTGATTAAGGTATCATTTATCAAAATCAAGCCACTATTACGTCTCCTATTGAATAATCAATGAAATTCGCAAATTTGCAAAGGCTAACCCCTTTGCTAATTTGCAAATTTTTTGGCATGCAAAAAATTTGTTGAAATGTATGTATATTTTAATGCAGTATTTATACTGATGACCAGAGCTTTTGATTAAGGTACCATTTATCAAAATCAAGCCACTATTACGTCTCCTATTAAATAATCAATGAAATTCGTAAATTTGCAAAGGCTAACCCCTTTGCCAATTTGTTAATTTTTGGCATGCAAAAAATTTGTCGAAATGTATGTTTATTTTAATGCAGTATTTATACTGATGACCAGAGCTTTTGATTAAGGTATCATTTATTAAAATCAAGCCACTATTACGTCTCCTATTGAATAATCAATCAAATTCGCAAATTTGGAAAGGCTAACCCCTTTGCTAATTTGCTAATTTTTGACATGCAAAAAATTTGTCGAAATGTATGTATATTCTAATGCAGTATTTATACTGATGACCGGAGCTTTTGATTAAGGTATCATTTATCAAAATCAAGCCACTATTACGTCTCCTATTGAATAATCAATGAAATTCGCAAATTTGCAAAGGCTAACCCCTTTGCTAATTTGAAAATTTTTTGGCATGCAAAAAATTTGTCGAAATGTATGTATATTTTAATGCAGTATTTATACTGATGACCAGAGCTTTTGATTAAGGTATCATTTATTAAAATAGGGCCACTATTACGTCTCCTATTGAATAATCAATCAAATTCGCAAATTTGCAAAGGCTAACCCCTTTGCTAATTTGCTTATTTTTGCATGCAAAAAATTTGTCGAAATGTATGTATATTTTAATGCAGTATTTATACTGATGACTAGAGCTTTTGATTAATGTACCATTTATTAAAATAGGGCCACTATTACGTCTCCTATTGAATAATCAATCAAATTCGCAAATTTGCAAAGGCTAACCCCTTTGCTAATTTGCTAATTTTTGACATGCAAAAAATTTGTCGAAATGTATGTATATTTTAATGCAGTATTTATACTGATGACCGGAGCTTTTGATTAAGGTATCATTTATCAAAATCAAGCCACTATTACGTCTCCTATTAAATAATCAATGAAATTCGTAAATTTGCAAAGGCTAACCCCTTTGCTAATTTGCTAATTTTTGGCATGCAAAAAATTTGTCGAAATGTATGTATATTTTAATGCAGTATTTATACTGATGACCAGAGCTTTTGATTAAGGTATCATTTATCAAAATCAAGCCACTATTACGTCTCCTATTGAATAATCAATGAAATTCGTAAATTTGCAAAGGCTAACCCCTTTGCTAATTTGCTAATTTTTGGCATGCAAAAAATTTGTCGAAATGTATGTATATTTTAATGCAGTATTTATACTGATGACCGGAGCTTTTGATTAAGGTACCATTTATCAAAATCAAGCCACTATTACGTCTCCTATTAAATAATCAATGAAATTCGTAAATTTGCAAAGGCTAACCCCTTTGCTAATTTGCTAATTTTTTGCATGCAAAAAATTTGTCGAAATGTATGTATATTTTAATGCAGTATTTATACTGATGACCAGAGCTTTTGATTAAGGTACCATTTATCAAAATCAAGCCACTATTACGTCTCCTATTAAATAATCAATGAAATTCGTAAATTTGCAAAGGCTAACCCCTTTGCTAATTTGCTAATTTTTGACATGCAAAAAATTTATCGAAATGTATGTATATTTTAATGCAGTATTTATACTGATGACCAGAGCTTTTGATTAAGGTACCATTTATTAAAATAGGGCCACTATTACGTCTCCTATTGAATAATCAATGAAATTCGCAAATTTGCAAAGGCTAACCCCTTTGCTAATTTGCTAATTTTTGACATGCAAAAAATTTGTCGAAATGTATGTTTATTTTAATGCAGTATTTATACTGATGACCAGAGCTTTTGATTAAGGTACCATTTATCAAAATCAAGCCACTATTACGTCTCCTATTAAATAATCAATGAAATTCGTAAATTTGCAAAGGCTAACCCCTTTGCTAATTTGCTAATTTTTGGCATGCAAAAAATTTGTCGAAATGTATGTATATTTTAATGCAGTATTTATACTGATGACCAGAGCTTTTGATTAAGGTACCATTTATCAAAATCAAGCCACTATTACGTCTCCTATTAAATAATCAATGAAATTCGTAAATTTGCAAAGGCTAACCCCTTTGCTAATTTGCTAATTTTTGGCATGCAAAAAATTTGTCGAAATGTATGTATATTTTAATGCAGTATTTATACTGATGACCGGAGCTTTTGATTAAGGTACCATTTATCAAAATCAAGCCACTATTACGTCTCCTATTAAATAATCAATGAAATTCGTAAATTTGCAAAGGCTAACCCCTTTGCTAATTTGCTAATTTTTGGCATGCAAAAAATTTGTCGAAATGTATGTATATTTTAATGCAGTATTTATACTGATGACCAGAGCTTTTGATTAAGGTACCATTTATCAAAATCAAGCCACTATTACGTCTCCTATTAAATAATCAATGAAATTCGTAAATTTGCAAAGGCTAACCCCTTTGCTAATTTGCTAATTTTTGACATGCAAAAAATTTATCGAAATGTATGTATATTTTAATGCAGTATTTATACTGATGACCAGAGCTTTTGATTAAGGTACCATTTATTAAAATAGGGCCACTATTACGTCTCCTATTGAATAATCAATGAAATTCGCAAATTTGCAAAGGCTAACCCCTTTGCTAATTTGCTAATTTTTGACATGCAAAAAATTTGTCGAAATGTATGTTTATTTTAATGCAGTATTTATACTGATGACCAGAGCTTTTGATTAAGGTACCATTTATCAAAATCAAGCCACTATTACGTCTCCTATTAAATAATCAATGAAATTCGTAAATTTGCAAAGGCTAACCCCTTTGCTAATTTGCTAATTTTTGGCATGCAAAAAATTTGTCGAAATGTATGTATATTTTAATGCAGTATTTATACTGATGACCAGAGCTTTTGATTAAGGTACCATTTATCAAAATCAAGCCACTATTACGTCTCCTATTAAATAATGACCCCTTTGCTAATTTGCTAATTTTTGGCATGCAAAAAATTTGTCGAAATGTATGTATATTTTAATGCAGTATTTATACTGATGACCAGAGCTTTTGATTAAGGTACCATTTATCAAAATCAAGCCACTATTACGTCTCCTATTAAATAATCAATGAAATTCGTAAATTTGCAAAGGCTAACCCCTTTGCTAATTTGCTAATTTTTGGCATGCAAAAAATTTGTCGAAATGTATGTATATTTTAATGCAGTATTTATACTGATGACCAGAGCTTTTGATTAAGGTACCATTTATCAAAATCAAGCCACTATTACGTCTCCTATTAAATAATCAATGAAATTCGTAAATTTGCAAAGGCTAACCCCTTTGCTAATTTGCTAATTTTTGGCATGCAAAAAATTTGTCGAAATGTATGTATATTTTAATGCAGTATTTATACTGATGACCAGAGCTTTTGATTAAGGTACCATTTATCAAAATCAAGCCACTATTACGTCTCCTATTAAATAATCAATGAAATTCGTAAATTTGCAAAGGCTAACCCCTTTGCTAATTTGCTAATTTTTGGCATGCAAAAAATTTGTCGAAATGTATGTATATTTTAATGCAGTATTTATACTGATGACCAGAGCTTTTGATTAAGGTACCATTTATCAAAATCAAGCCACTATTACGTCTCCTATTAAATAATCAATGAAATTCGTAAATTTGCAAAGGCTAACCCCTTTGCTAATTTGCTAATTTTTGGCATGCAAAAAATTTGTCGAAATGTATGTATATTTTAATGCAGTATTTATACTGATGACCGGAGCTTTTGATTAAGGTACCATTTATCAAAATCAAGCCACTATTACGTCTCCTATTAAATAATCAATGAAATTCGTAAATTTGCAAAGGCTAACCCCTTTGCTAATTTGCTAATTTTTGACATGCAAAAAATTTATCGAAATGTATGTATATTTTAATGCAGTATTTATACTGATGACCAGAGCTTTTGATTAAGGTACCATTTATTAAAATAGGGCCACTATTACGTCTCCTATTGAATAATCAATGAAATTCGCAAATTTGCAAAGGCTAACCCCTTTGCTAATTTGCTAATTTTTGACATGCAAAAAATTTGTCGAAATGTATGTATATTTTAATGCAGTATTTATACTGATGACCGGAGCTTTTGATTAAGGTACCATTTATCAAAATCAAGCCACTATTACGTCTCCTATTAAATAATCAATGAAATTCGTAAATTTGCAAAGGCTAACCCCTTTGCTAATTTGCTAATTTTTGGCATGCAAAAAATTTGTCGAAATGTATGTATATTTTAATGCAGTATTTATACTGATGACCAGAGCTTTTGATTAAGGTACCATTTATCAAAATCAAGCCACTATTACGTCTCCTATTAAATAATCAATGAAATTCGTAAATTTGCAAAGGCTAACCCCTTTGCTAATTTGCTAATTTTTGACATGCAAAAAATTTATCGAAATGTATGTATATTTTAATGCAGTATTTATACTGATGACCAGAGCTTTTGATTAAGGTACCATTTATTAAAATAGGGCCACTATTACGTCTCCTATTGAATAATCAATGAAATTCGCAAATTTGCAAAGGCTAACCCCTTTGCTAATTTGCTAATTTTTGACATGCAAAAAATTTGTCGAAATGTATGTTTATTTTAATGCAGTATTTATACTGATGACCAGAGCTTTTGATTAAGGTACCATTTATCAAAATCAAGCCACTATTACGTCTCCTATTAAATAATCAATGAAATTCGTAAATTTGCAAAGGCTAACCCCTTTGCTAATTTGCTAATTTTTGGCATGCAAAAAATTTGTCGAAATGTATGTATATTTTAATGCAGTATTTATACTGATGACCAGAGCTTTTGATTAAGGTACCATTTATCAAAATCAAGCCACTATTACGTCTCCTATTAAATAATGACCCCTTTGCTAATTTGCTAATTTTTGGCATGCAAAAAATTTGTCGAAATGTATGTATATTTTAATGCAGTATTTATACTGATGACCAGAGCTTTTGATTAAGGTACCATTTATCAAAATCAAGCCACTATTACGTCTCCTATTAAATAATCAATGAAATTCGTAAATTTGCAAAGGCTAACCCCTTTGCTAATTTGCTAATTTTTGGCATGCAAAAAATTTGTCGAAATGTATGTATATTTTAATGCAGTATTTATACTGATGACCAGAGCTTTTGATTAAGGTACCATTTATCAAAATCAAGCCACTATTACGTTTCCTATTAAATAATCAATGAAATTCGTAAATTTGCAAAGGCTAACCCCTTTGCTAATTTGCTAATTTTTGGCATGCAAAAAATTTGTCGAAATGTATGTATATTTTAATGCAGTATTTATACTGATGACCAGAGCTTTTGATTAAGGTACCATTTATCAAAATCAAGCCACTATTACGTCTCCTATTAAATAATCAATGAAATTCGTAAATTTGCAAAGGCTAACCCCTTTGCTAATTTGCTAATTTTTGGCATGCAAAAAATTTGTCGAAATGTATGTATATTTTAATGCAGTATTTATACTGATGACCAGAGCTTTTGATTAAGGTACCATTTATCAAAATCAAGCCACTATTACGTCTCCTATTAAATAATCAATGAAATTCGTAAATTTGCAAAGGCTAACCCCTTTGCTAATTTGCTAATTTTTGGCATGCAAAAAATTTGTCGAAATGTATGTATATTTTAATGCAGTATTTATACTGATGACCAGAGCTTTTGATTAAGGTACCATTTATCAAAATCAAGCCACTATTACGTCTCCTATTAAATAATCAATGAAATTCGTAAATTTGCAAAGGCTAACCCCTTTGCTAATTTGCTAATTTTTGGCATGCAAAAAATTTGTCGAAATGTATGTATATTTTAATGCAGTATTTATACTGATGACCAGAGCTTTTGATTAAGGTACCATTTATCAAAATCAAGCCACTATTACGTCTCCTATTAAATAATCAATGAAATTCGTAAATTTGCAAAGGCTAACCCCTTTGCTAATTTGCTAATTTTTGGCATGCAAAAAATTTGTCGAAATGTATGTATATTTTAATGCAGTATTTATACTGATGACCGGAGCTTTTGATTAAGGTACCATTTATCAAAATCAAGCCACTATTACGTCTCCTATTAAATAATCAATGAAATTCGTAAATTTGCAAAGGCTAACCCCTTTGCTAATTTGCTAATTTTTGGCATGCAAAAAATTTGTCGAAATGTATGTTTATTTTAATGCAGTATTTATACTGATGACCAGAGCTTTTGATTAAGGTACCATTTATCAAAATCAAGCCACTATTACGTCTCCTATTAAATAATCAATGAAATTCGTAAATTTGCAAAGGCTAACCCCTTTGCTAATTTGCTAATTTTTGACATGCAAAAAATTTATCGAAATGTATGTATATTTTAATGCAGTATTTATACTGATGACCAGAGCTTTTGATTAAGGTACCATTTATTAAAATAGGGCCACTATTACGTCTCCTATTGAATAATCAATGAAATTCGCAAATTTGCAAAGGCTAACCCCTTTGCTAATTTGCTAATTTTTGACATGCAAAAAATTTGTCGAAATGTATGTTTATTTTAATGCAGTATTTATACTGATGACCAGAGCTTTTGATTAAGGTACCATTTATCAAAATCAAGCCACTATTACGTCTCCTATTAAATAATCAATGAAATTCGTAAATTTGCAAAGGCTAACCCCTTTGCTAATTTGCTAATTTTTGGCATGCAAAAAATTTGTCGAAATGTATGTATATTTTAATGCAGTATTTATACTGATGACCAGAGCTTTTGATTAAGGTACCATTTATCAAAATCAAGCCACTATTACGTCTCCTATTAAATAATGACCCCTTTGCTAATTTGCTAATTTTTGGCATGCAAAAAATTTGTCGAAATGTATGTATATTTTAATGCAGTATTTATACTGATGACCAGAGCTTTTGATTAAGGTACCATTTATCAAAATCAAGCCACTATTACGTCTCCTATTAAATAATCAATGAAATTCGTAAATTTGCAAAGGCTAACCCCTTTGCTAATTTGCTAATTTTTGGCATGCAAAAAATTTGTCGAAATGTATGTATATTTTAATGCAGTATTTATACTGATGACCAGAGCTTTTGATTAAGGTACCATTTATCAAAATCAAGCCACTATTACGTTTCCTATTAAATAATCAATGAAATTCGTAAATTTGCAAAGGCTAACCCCTTTGCTAATTTGCTAATTTTTGGCATGCAAAAAATTTGTCGAAATGTATGTATATTTTAATGCAGTATTTATACTGATGACCAGAGCTTTTGATTAAGGTACCATTTATCAAAATCAAGCCACTATTACGTCTCCTATTAAATAATCAATGAAATTCGTAAATTTGCAAAGGCTAACCCCTTTGCTAATTTGCTAATTTTTGGCATGCAAAAAATTTGTCGAAATGTATGTATATTTTAATGCAGTATTTATACTGATGACCAGAGCTTTTGATTAAGGTACCATTTATCAAAATCAAGCCACTATTACGTCTCCTATTAAATAATCAATGAAATTCGTAAATTTGCAAAGGCTAACCCCTTTGCTAATTTGCTAATTTTTGGCATGCAAAAAATTTGTCGAAATGTATGTATATTTTAATGCAGTATTTATACTGATGACCAGAGCTTTTGATTAAGGTACCATTTATCAAAATCAAGCCACTATTACGTCTCCTATTAAATAATCAATGAAATTCGTAAATTTGCAAAGGCTAACCCCTTTGCTAATTTGCTAATTTTTTGCATGCAAAAAATTTGTCGAAATGTATGTATATTTTAATGCAGTATTTATACTGATGACCAGAGCTTTTGATTAAGGTACCATTTATCAAAATCAAGCCACTATTACGTCTCCTATTAAATAATCAATGAAATTCGTAAATTTGCAAAGGCTAACCCCTTTGCTAATTTGCTAATTTTTGGCATGCAAAAAATTTGTCGAAATGTATGTATATTTTAATGCAGTATTTATACTGATGACCAGAGCTTTTGATTAAGGTATCATTTATCAAAATCAAGCCACTATTACGTCTCCTATTGAATAATCAATGAAATTCGTAAATTTGCAAAGGCTAACCCCTTTGCTAATTTGCTAATTTTTGGCATGCAAAAAATTTGTCGAAATGTATGTATATTTTAATGCAGTATTTATACTGATGACCGGAGCTTTTGATTAAGGTACCATTTATCAAAATCAAGCCACTATTACGTCTCCTATTAAATAATCAATGAAATTCGTAAATTTGCAAAGGCTAACCCCTTTGCTAATTTGCTAATTTTTTGCATGCAAAAAATTTGTCGAAATGTATGTATATTTTAATGCAGTATTTATACTGATGACCGGAGCTTTTGATTAAGGTACCATTTATCAAAATCAAGCCACTATTACGTCTCCTATTAAATAATCAATGAAATTCGTAAATTTGCAAAGGCTAACCCCTTTGCTAATTTGCTAATTTTTGGCATGCAAAAAATTTGTCGAAATGTATGTATATTTTAATGCAGTATTTATACTGATGACCAGAGCTTTTGATTAAGGTACCATTTATCAAAATCAAGCCACTATTACGTCTCCTATTAAATAATCAATGAAATTCGTAAATTTGCAAAGGCTAACCCCTTTGCTAATTTGCTAATTTTTGACATGCAAAAAATTTATCGAAATGTATGTATATTTTAATGCAGTATTTATACTGATGACCAGAGCTTTTGATTAAGGTACCATTTATTAAAATAGGGCCACTATTACGTCTCCTATTAAATAATCAATGAAATTCGTAAATTTGCAAAGGCTAACCCCTTTGCTAATTTGCTAATTTTTGGCATGCAAAAAATTTGTCGAAATGTATGTATATTTTAATGCAGTATTTATACTGATGACCAGAGCTTTTGATTAAGGTACCATTTATCAAAATCAAGCCACTATTACGTCTCCTATTAAATAATCAATGAAATTCGTAAATTTGCAAAGGCTAACCCCTTTGCTAATTTGCTAATTTTTTGCATGCAAAAAATTTGTCGAAATGTATGTATATTTTAATGCAGTATTTATACTGATGACCGGAGCTTTTGATTAAGGTACCATTTATCAAAATCAAGCCACTATTACGTCTCCTATTAAATAATCAATGAAATTCGTAAATTTGCAAAGGCTAACCCCTTTGCTAATTTGCTAATTTTTGGCATGCAAAAAATTTGTCGAAATGTATGTATATTTTAATGCAGTATTTATACTGATGACCAGAGCTTTTGATTAAGGTACCATTTATCAAAATCAAGCCACTATTACGTCTCCTATTAAATAATCAATGAAATTCGTAAATTTGCAAAGGCTAACCCCTTTGCTAATTTGCTAATTTTTGGCATGCAAAAAATTTGTCGAAATGTATGTATATTTTAATGCAGTATTTATACTGATGACCAGAGCTTTTGATTAAGGTACCATTTATCAAAATCAAGCCACTATTACGTCTCCTATTAAATAATCAATGAAATTCGTAAATTTGCAAAGGCTAACCACTTTGCTAATTTGCTAATTTTTGGCATGCAAAAAATTTGTCGAAATGTATGTATATTTTAATGCAGTATTTATACTGATGACCAGAGCTTTTGATTAAGGTATCATTTATCAAAATCAAGCCACTATTACGTCTCCTATTGAATAATCAATGAAATTCGTAAATTTGCAAAGGCTAACCCCTTTGCTAATTTGCTAATTTTTGGCATGCAAAAAATTTGTCGAAATGTATGTATATTTTAATGCAGTATTTATACTGATGACCGGAGCTTTTGATTAAGGTACCATTTATCAAAATCAAGCCACTATTACGTCTCCTATTAAATAATCAATGAAATTCGTAAATTTGCAAAGGCTAACCCCTTTGCTAATTTGCTAATTTTTTGCATGCAAAAAATTTGTCGAAATGTATGTATATTTTAATGCAGTATTTATACTGATGACCGGAGCTTTTGATTAAGGTACCATTTATCAAAATCAAGCCACTATTACGTCTCCTATTAAATAATCAATGAAATTCGTAAATTTGCAAAGGCTAACCCCTTTGCTAATTTGCTAATTTTTGGCATGCAAAAAATTTGTCGAAATGTATGTATATTTTAATGCAGTATTTATACTGATGACCAGAGCTTTTGATTAAGGTACCATTTATCAAAATCAAGCCACTATTACGTCTCCTATTAAATAATCAATGAAATTCGTAAATTTGCAAAGGCTAACCCCTTTGCTAATTTGCTAATTTTTGACATGCAAAAAATTTATCGAAATGTATGTATATTTTAATGCAGTATTTATACTGATGACCAGAGCTTTTGATTAAGGTACCATTTATTAAAATAGGGCCACTATTACGTCTCCTATTGAATAATCAATGAAATTCGCAAATTTGCAAAGAATAACCCCTTTGCTAATTTGCTAATTTTTGACATGCAAAAAATTTGTCGAAATGTATGTTTATTTTAATGCAGTATTTATACTGATGACCAGAGCTTTTGATTAAGGTACCATTTATCAAAATCAAGCCACTATTACGTCTCCTATTAAATAATCAATGAAATTCGTAAATTTGCAAAGGCTAACCCCTTTGCTAATTTGCTAATTTTTTGCATGCAAAAAATTTGTCGAAATGTATGTATATTTTAATGCAGTATTTATACTGATGACCAGAGCTTTTGATTAAGGTATCATTTATCAAAATCAAGCCACTATTACGTCTCCTATTAAATAATCAATGAAATTCGTAAATTTGCAAAGGCTAACCCCTTTGCTAATTTGCTAATTTTTTGCATGCAAAAAATTTGTCGAAATGTATGTATATTTTAATGCAGTATTTATACTGATGACCAGAGCTTTTGATTAAGGTACCATTTATCAAAATCAAGCCACTATTACGTCTCCTATTAAATAATCAATGAAATTCGTAAATTTGCAAAGGCTAACCCCTTTGCTAATTTGCTAATTTTTGGCATGCAAAAAATTTGTCGAAATGTATGTATATTTTAATGCAGTATTTATACTGATGACCAGAGCTTTTGATTAAGGTACCATTTATCAAAATCAAGCCACTATTACGTCTCCTATTAAATAATCAATGAAATTCGTAAATTTGCAAAGGCTAACCCCTTTGCTAATTTGCTAATTTTTTGCATGCAAAAAATTTGTCGAAATGTATGTATATTTTAATGCAGTATTTATACTGATGACCGGAGCTTTTGATTAAGGTACCATTTATCAAAATCAAGCCACTATTACGTCTCCTATTAAATAATCAATGAAATTCGTAAATTTGCAAAGGCTAACCCCTTTGCTAATTTGCTAATTTTTGGCATGCAAAAAATTTGTCGAAATGTATGTATATTTTAATGCAGTATTTATACTGATGACCAGAGCTTTTGATTAAGGTACCATTTATCAAAATCAAGCCACTATTACGTCTCCTATTAAATAATCAATGAAATTCGTAAATTTGCAAAGGCTAACCCCTTTGCTAATTTGCTAATTTTTGGCATGCAAAAAATTTGTCGAAATGTATGTATATTTTAATGCAGTATTTATACTGATGACCAGAGCTTTTGATTAAGGTACCATTTATCAAAATCAAGCCACTATTACGTCTCCTATTAAATAATCAATGAAATTCGTAAATTTGCAAAGGCTAACCCCTTTGCTAATTTGCTAATTTTTGGCATGCAAAAAATTTGTCGAAATGTATGTATATTTTAATGCAGTATTTATACTGATGACCAGAGCTTTTGATTAAGGTATCATTTATCAAAATCAAGCCACTATTACGTCTCCTATTGAATAATCAATGAAATTCGTAAATTTGCAAAGGCTAACCCCTTTGCTAATTTGCTAATTTTTGGCATGCAAAAAATTTGTCGAAATGTATGTATATTTTAATGCAGTATTTATACTGATGACCGGAGCTTTTGATTAAGGTACCATTTATCAAAATCAAGCCACTATTACGTCTCCTATTAAATAATCAATGAAATTCGTAAATTTGCAAAGGCTAACCCCTTTGCTAATTTGCTAATTTTTTGCATGCAAAAAATTTGTCGAAATGTATGTATATTTTAATGCAGTATTTATACTGATGACCGGAGCTTTTGATTAAGGTACCATTTATCAAAATCAAGCCACTATTACGTCTCCTATTAAATAATCAATGAAATTCGTAAATTTGCAAAGGCTAACCCCTTTGCTAATTTGCTAATTTTTGGCATGCAAAAAATTTGTCGAAATGTATGTATATTTTAATGCAGTATTTATACTGATGACCAGAGCTTTTGATTAAGGTACCATTTATCAAAATCAAGCCACTATTACGTCTCCTATTAAATAATCAATGAAATTCGTAAATTTGCAAAGGCTAACCCCTTTGCTAATTTGCTAATTTTTGACATGCAAAAAATTTATCGAAATGTATGTATATTTTAATGCAGTATTTATACTGATGACCAGAGCTTTTGATTAAGGTACCATTTATTAAAATAGGGCCACTATTACGTCTCCTATTGAATAATCAATGAAATTCGCAAATTTGCAAAGGCTAACCCCTTTGCTAATTTGCTAATTTTTGACATGCAAAAAATTTGTCGAAATGTATGTTTATTTTAATGCAGTATTTATACTGATGACCAGAGCTTTTGATTAAGGTACCATTTATCAAAATCAAGCCACTATTACGTCTCCTATTAAATAATCAATGAAATTCGTAAATTTGCAAAGGCTAACCCCTTTGCTAATTTGCTAATTTTTTGCATGCAAAAAATTTGTCGAAATGTATGTATATTTTAATGCAGTATTTATACTGATGACCAGAGCTTTTGATTAAGGTATCATTTATCAAAATCAAGCCACTATTACATCTCCTATTGAATAATCAATGAAATTCGTAAATTTGCAAAGGCTAACCCCTTTGCTAATTTGCTAATTTTTGGCATGCAAAAAATTTGTCGAAATGTATGTATATTTTAATGCAGTATTTATACTGATGACCGGAGCTTTTGATTAAGGTACCATTTATCAAAATCAAGCCACTATTACGTCTCCTATTAAATAATCAATGAAATTCGTAAATTTGCAAAGGCTAACCCCTTTGCTAATTTGCTAATTTTTGGCATGCAAAAAATTTGTCGAAATGTATGTATATTTTAATGCAGTATTTATACTGATGACCAGAGCTTTTGATTAAGGTACCATTTATCAAAATCAAGCCACTATTACGTCTCCTATTAAATAATCAATGAAATTCGTAAATTTGCAAAGGCTAACCCCTTTGCTAATTTGCTAATTTTTGGCATGCAAAAAATTTGTCGAAATGTATGTATATTTTAATGCAGTATTTATACTGATGACCAGAGCTTTTGATTAAGGTACCATTTATCAAAATCAAGCCACTATTACGTCTCCTATTAAATAATCAATGAAATTCGTAAATTTGCAAAGGCTAACCCCTTTGCTAATTTGCTAATTTTTGGCATGCAAAAAATTTGTCGAAATGTATGTATATTTTAATGCAGTATTTATACTGATGACCAGAGCTTTTGATTAAGGTACCATTTATCAAAATCAAGCCACTATTACGTCTCCTATTAAATAATCAATGAAATTCGTAAATTTGCAAAGGCTAACCCCTTTGCTAATTTGCTAATTTTTGGCATGCAAAAAATTTGTCGAAATGTATGTATATTTTAATGCAGTATTTATACTGATGACCAGAGCTTTTGATTAAGGTACCATTTATCAAAATCAAGCCACTATTACGTCTCCTATTAAATAATCAATGAAATTCGTAAATTTGCAAAGGCTAACCCCTTTGCTAATTTGCTAATTTTTTGCATGCAAAAAATTTGTCGAAATGTATGTATATTTTAATGCAGTATTTATACTGATGACCAGAGCTTTTGATTAAGGTACCATTTATCAAAATCAAGCCACTATTACGTCTCCTATTAAATAATCAATGAAATTCGTAAATTTGCAAAGGCTAACCCCTTTGCTAATTTGCTAATTTTTTGCATGCAAAAAATTTGTCGAAATGTATGTATATTTTAATGCAGTATTTATACTGATGACCGGAGCTTTTGATTAAGGTACCATTTATCAAAATCAAGCCACTATTACGTCTCCTATTAAATAATCAATGAAATTCGTAAATTTGCAAAGGCTAACCCCTTTGCTAATTTGCTAATTTTTTGCATGCAAAAAATTTGTCGAAATGTATGTATATTTTAATGCAGTATTTATACTGATGACCGGAGCTTTTGATTAAGGTACCATTTATCAAAATCAAGCCACTATTACGTCTCCTATTAAATAATCAATGAAATTCGTAAATTTGCAAAGGCTAACCCCTTTGCTAATTTGCTAATTTTTGGCATGCAAAAAATTTGTCGAAATGTATGTATATTTTAATGCAGTATTTATACTGATGACCGGAGCTTTTGATTAAGGTACCATTTATCAAAATCAAGCCACTATTACGTCTCCTATTAAATAATCAATGAAATTCGTAAATTTGCAAAGGCTAACCCCTTTGCTAATTTGCTAATTTTTGGCATGCAAAAAATTTGTCGAAATGTATGTATATTTTAATGCAGTATTTATACTGATGACCGGAGCTTTTGATTAAGGTACCATTTATCAAAATCAAGCCACTATTACGTCTCCTATTAAATAATCAATGAAATTCGTAAATTTGCAAAGGCTAACAACCCCTTTGCTAATTTGCTAATTTTTGCATGCAAAAAATTTGTCGAAATGTATGTATATTTTAATGCAGTATTTATACTGATGACCAGAGCTTTTGATTAAGGTACCATTTATCAAAATCAAGCCACTATTACGTCTCCTATTAAATAATCAATGAAATTCGTAAATTTGCAAAGGCTAACCCCTTTGCTAATTTGCTAATTTTTTGCATGCAAAAAATTTGTCGAAATGTATGTATATTTTAATGCAGTATTTATACTGATGACCAGAGCTTTTGATTAAGGTACCATTTATCAAAATCAAGCCACTATTACGTCTCCTATTAAATAATCAATGAAATTCGTAAATTTGCAAAGGCTAACCCCTTTGCTAATTTGCTAATTTTTTGCATGCAAAAAATTTGTCGAAATGTATGTATATTTTAATGCAGTATTTATACTGATGACCAGAGCTTTTGATTAAGGTATCATTTATTAAAATAGGGCCATTATTACGTCTCCTATTAAATAATCAATGAAATTCGTAAATTTGCAAAGGCTAACCCCTTTGCTAATTTGCTAATTTTTGGCATGCAAAAAATTTGTCGAAATGTATGTATATTTTAATGCAGTATTTATACTGATGACCAGAGCTTTTGATTAAGGTATCATTTATTAAAATAGGGCCATTATTACGTCTCCTATTAAATAATCAATGAAATTCGTAAATTTGCAAAGGCTAACCCCTTTGCTAATTTGCTAATTTTTGGCATGCAAAAAATTTGTCGAAATGTATGTATATTTTAATGCAGTATTTATACTGATGACCAGAGCTTTTGATTAAGGTATCATTTATTAAAATAGGGCCACTATTACGTCTCCTATTGAATAATCAATGAAATTCGTAAATTTGCAAAGGCTAACCCCTTTGCTAATTTGCTAATTTTTGGCATGCAAAAAATTTGTCGAAATGTATGTATATTTTAATGCAGTATTTATACTGATGACCAGAGCTTTTGATTAAGGTACCATTTATCAAAATCAAGCCACTATTACGTCTCCTATTAAATAATCAATGAAATTCGTAAATTTGCAAAGGCTAACCCCTTTGCTAATTTGCTAATTTTTGGCATGCAAAAAATTTGTCGAAATGTATGTATATTTTAATGCAGTATTTATACTGATGACCGGAGCTTTTGATTAAGGTACCATTTATCAAAATCAAGCCACTATTACGTCTCCTATTAAATAATCAATGAAATTCGTAAATTTGCAAAGGCTAACCCCTTTGCTAATTTGCTAATTTTTGGCATGCAAAAAATTTGTCGAAATGTATGTATATTTTAATGCAGTATTTATACTGATGACCGGAGCTTTTGATTAAGGTACCATTTATCAAAATCAAGCCACTATTACGTCTCCTATTAAATAATCAATGAAATTCGTAAATTTGCAAAGGCTAACCCCTTTGCTAATTTGCTAATTTTTGGCATGCAAAAAATTTGTCGAAATGTATGTATATTTTAATGCAGTATTTATACTGATGACCGGAGCTTTTGATTAAGGTACCATTTATCAAAATCAAGCCACTATTACGTCTCCTATTAAATAATCAATGAAATTCGTAAATTTGCAAAGGCTAACAACCCCTTTGCTAATTTGCTAATTTTTGGCATGCAAAAAATTTGTCGAAATGTATGTATATTTTAATGCAGTATTTATACTGATGACCAGAGCTTTTGATTAAGGTACCATTTATCAAAATCAAGCCACTATTACGTCTCCTATTAAATAATCAATGAAATTCGTAAATTTGCAAAGGCTAACCCCTTTGCTAATTTGCTAATTTTTTGCATGCAAAAAATTTGTCGAAATGTATGTATATTTTAATGCAGTATTTATACTGATGACCAGAGCTTTTGATTAAGGTACCATTTATCAAAATCAAGCCACTATTACGTCTCCTATTAAATAATCAATGAAATTCGTAAATTTGCAAAGGCTAACCCCTTTGCTAATTTGCTAATTTTTTGCATGCAAAAAATTTGTCGAAATGTATGTATATTTTAATGCAGTATTTATACTGATGACCAGAGCTTTTGATTAAGGTATCATTTATTAAAATAGGGCCATTATTACGTCTCCTATTAAATAATCAATGAAATTCGTAAATTTGCAAAGGCTAACCCCTTTGCTAATTTGCTAATTTTTGGCATGCAAAAAATTTGTCGAAATGTATGTATATTTTAATGCAGTATTTATACTGATGACCAGAGCTTTTGATTAAGGTATCATTTATTAAAATAGGGCCATTATTACGTCTCCTATTAAATAATCAATGAAATTCGTAAATTTGCAAAGGCTAACCCCTTTGCTAATTTGCTAATTTTTGGCATGCAAAAAATTTGTCGAAATGTATGTATATTTTAATGCAGTATTTATACTGATGACCAGAGCTTTTGATTAAGGTATCATTTATTAAAATAGGGCCACTATTACGTCTCCTATTGAATAATCAATGAAATTCGTAAATTTGCAAAGGCTAACCCCTTTGCTAATTTGCTAATTTTTGGCATGCAAAAAATTTGTCGAAATGTATGTATATTTTAATGCAGTATTTATACTGATGACCAGAGCTTTTGATTAAGGTACCATTTATCAAAATCAAGCCACTATTACGTCTCCTATTAAATAATCAATGAAATTCGTAAATTTGCAAAGGCTAACCCCTTTGCTAATTTGCTAATTTTTGGCATGCAAAAACTTTGTCGAAATGTATGTATATTTTAATGCAGTATTTATACTGATGACCAGAGCTTTTGATTAAGGTATCATTTATTAAAATAGGGCCACTATTACGTCTCCTATTGAATAATCAATGAAATTCGTAAATTTGCAAAGGCTAACCCCTTTGCTAATTTGCTAATTTTTGGCATGCAAAAAATTTGTCGAAATGTATGTATATTTTAATGCAGTATTTATACTGATGACCAGAGCTTTTGATAAAGGTATCATTTATTAAAATAGGGCCACTATTACGTCTCCTATTGAATAATCAATGAAATTCGTAAATTTGCAAAGGCTAACCCCTTTGCTAATTTGCTAATTTTTGGCATGCAAAAAATTTGTCGAAATGTATGTATATTTTAATGCAGTATTTATACTGATGACCGGAGCTTTTGATTAAGGTACCATTTATCAAAATCAAGCCACTATTACGTCTCCTATTAAATAATCAATGAAATTCGTAAATTTGCAAAGGCTAACCCCTTTGCTAATTTGCTAATTTTTTGCATGCAAAAAATTTGTCGAAATGTATGTATATTTTAATGCAGTATTTATACTGATGACCAGAGCTTTTGATTAAGGTACCATTTATCAAAATCAAGCCACTATTACGTCTCCTATTAAATAATCAATGAAATTCGTAAATTTGTAAAGGCTAACCCCTTTGCTAATTTGCTAATTTTTGGCATGCAAAAAATTTGTCGAAATGTATGTATATTTTAATGCAGTATTTATACTGATGACCAGAGCTTTTGATTAAGGTATCATTTATTAAAATAGGGCCACTATTACGTCTCCTATTGAATAATCAATGAAATTCGTAAATTTGCAAAGGCTAACCCCTTTGCTAATTTGCTAATTTTTGGCATGCAAAAAATTTGTCGAAATGTATGTATATTTTAATGCAGTATTTATACTGATGACCAGAGCTTTTGATTAAGGTATCATTTATTAAAATAGGGCCACTATTACGTCTCCTATTGAATAATCAATGAAATTCGTAAATTTGCAAAGGCTATCCCCTTTGCTAATTTGCTAATTTTTGGCATGCAAAAAATTTGTCGAAATGTATGTATATTTTAATGCAGTATTTATACTGATGACCAGAGCTTTTGATTAAGGTATCATTTATTAAAATAGGGCCACTATTACGTCTCCTATTAAATAATCAATGAAATTCGTAAATTTGCAAAGGCTAACCCCTTTGCTAATTTGCTAATTTTTTGCATGCAAAAAATTTGTCGAAATGTATGTATATTTTAATGCAGTATTTATACTGATGACCAGAGCTTTTGATTAAGGTACCATTTATCAAAATCAAGCCACTATTACGTCTCCTATTAAATAATCAATGAAATTCGTAAATTTGCAAAGGCTAACCCCTTTGCTAATTTGCTAATTTTTGGCATGCAAAAAATTTGTCGAAATGTATGTATATTTTAATGCAGTATTTATACTGATGACCAGAGCTTTTGATTAAGGTATCATTTATTAAAATAGGGCCACTATTACGTCTCCTATTGAATAATCAATGAAATTCGTAAATTTGCAAAGGCTAACCCCTTTGCTAATTTGCTAATTTTTGGCATGCAAAAAATTTGTCGAAATGTATGTATATTTTAATGCAGTATTTATACTGATGACCAGAGCTTTTGATTAAGGTACCATTTATCAAAATCAAGCCACTATTACGTCTCCTATTAAATAATCAATGAAATTCGTAAATTTGCAAAGGCTATCCCCTTTGCTAATTTGCTAATTTTTGGCATGCAAAAAATTTGTCGAAATGTATGTATATTTTAATGCAGTATTTATACTGATGACCAGAGCTTTTGATTAAGGTACCATTTATCAAAATTAAGCCATTATTACGTCTCCTATTAAATAATCAATGAAATTCGTAAATTTGCAAAGGCTAACCTCTTTGCTAATTTGCTAATTTTTGGCATGCAAAAAATTTGTCGAAATGTATGTATATTTTAATGCAGTATTTATACTGATGACCAGAGCTTTTGATTAAGGTATCATTTATTAAAATAGGGCCACTATTACGTCTCCTATTAAATAATCAATGAAATTCGTAAATTTGCAAAGGCTAACCCCTTTGCTAATTTGCTAATTTTTTGCATGCAAAAAATTTGTCGAAATGTATGTATATTTTAATGCAGTATTTATACTGATGACCAGAGCTTTTGATTAAGGTACCATTTATCAAAATCAAGCCACTATTACGTCTCCTATTAAATAATCAATGAAATTCGTAAATTTGCAAAGGCTAACCCCTTTGCTAATTTGCTAATTTTTGGCATGCAAAAAATTTGTCGAAATGTATGTATATTTTAATGCAGTATTTATACTGATGACCAGAGCTTTTGATTAAGGTATCATTTATTAAAATAGGGCCACTATTACGTCTCCTATTGAATAATCAATGAAATTCGTAAATTTGCAAAGGCTAACCCCTTTGCTAATTTGCTAATTTTTGGCATGCAAAAAATTTGTCGAAATGTATGTATATTTTAATGCAGTATTTATACTGATGACCGGAGCTTTTGATTAAGGTACCATTTATCAAAATCAAGCCACTATTACGTCTCCTATTAAATAATCAATGAAATTCGTAAATTTGCAAAGGCTAACCCCTTTGCTAATTTGCTAATTTTTTGCATGCAAAAAATTTGTCGAAATGTATGTATATTTTAATGCAGTATTTATACTGATGACCGGAGCTTTTGATTAAGGTACCATTTATCAAAATCAAGCCACTATTACGTCTCCTATTAAATAATCAATGAAATTCGTAAATTTGCAAAGGCTAACCCCTTTGCTAATTTGCTAATTTTTGGCATGCAAAAAATTTGTCGAAATGTATGTATATTTTAATGCAGTATTTATACTGATGACCAGAGCTTTTGATTAAGGTACCATTTATCAAAATCAAGCCACTATTACGTCTCCTATTAAATAATCAATGAAATTCGTAAATTTGCAAAGGCTAACCCCTTTGCTAATTTGCTAATTTTTGGCATGCAAAAAATTTGTCGAAATGTATGTATATTTTAATGCAGTATTTATACTGATGACCAGAGCTTTTGATTAAGGTACCATTTATCAAAATCAAGCCACTATTACGTTTCCTATTAAATAATCAATGAAATTCGTAAATTTGCAAAGGCTAACCCCTTTGCTAATTTGCTAATTTTTGGCATGCAAAAAATTTGTCGAAATGTATGTATATTTTAATGCAGTATTTATACTGATGACCAGAGCTTTTGATTAAGGTACCATTTATCAAAATCAAGCCACTATTACGTCTCCTATTAAATAATCAATGAAATTCGTAAATTTGCAAAGGCTAACCCCTTTGCTAATTTGCTAATTTTTGGCATGCAAAAAATTTGTCGAAATGTATGTATATTTTAATGCAGTATTTATACTGATGACCAGAGCTTTTGATTAAGGTACCATTTATCAAAATCAAGCCACTATTACGTCTCCTATTAAATAATCAATGAAATTCGTAAATTTGCAAAGGCTAACCCCTTTGCTAATTTGCTAATTTTTGGCATGCAAAAAATTTGTCGAAATGTATGTATATTTTAATGCAGTATTTATACTGATGACCAGAGCTTTTGATTAAGGTACCATTTATCAAAATCAAGCCACTATTACGTCTCCTATTAAATAATCAATGAAATTCGTAAATTTGCAAAGGCTAACCCCTTTGCTAATTTGCTAATTTTTGGCATGCAAAAAATTTGTCGAAATGTATGTATATTTTAATGCAGTATTTATACTGATGACCGGAGCTTTTGATTAAGGTACCATTTATCAAAATCAAGCCACTATTACTTCTCCTATTAAATAATCAATGAAATTCGTAAATTTGCAAAGGCTAACCCCTTTGCTAATTTGCTAATTTTTGGCATGCAAAAAATTTGTCGAAATGTATGTATATTTTAATGCAGTATTTATACTGATGACCGGAGCTTTTGATTAAGGTACCATTTATCAAAATCAAGCCACTATTACGTCTCCTATTAAATAATCAATGAAATTCGTAAATTTGCAAAGGCTAACCCCTTTGCTAATTTGCTAATTTTTGGCATGCAAAAAATTTGTCGAAATGTATGTATATTTTAATGCAGTATTTATACTGATGACCGGAGCTTTTGATTAAGGTACCATTTATCAAAATCAAGCCACTATTACGTCTCCTATTAAATAATCAATGAAATTCGTAAATTTGCAAAGGCTAACCCCTTTGCTAATTTGCTAATTTTTGGCATGCAAAAAATTTGTCGAAATGTATGTATATTTTAATGCAGTATTTATACTGATGACCGGAGCTTTTGATTAAGGTACCATTTATCAAAATCAAGCCACTATTACGTCTCCTATTAAATAATCAATGAAATTCGTAAATTTGCAAAGGCTAACAACCCCTTTGCTAATTTGCTAATTTTTGGCATGCAAAAAATTTGTCGAAATGTATGTATATTTTAATGCAGTATTTATACTGATGACCAGAGCTTTTGATTAAGGTACCATTTATCAAAATCAAGCCACTATTACGTCTCCTATTAAATAATCAATGAAATTCGTAAATTTGCAAAGGCTAACCCCTTTGCTAATTTGCTAATTTTTTGCATGCAAAAAATTTATCGAAATGTATGTTTATTTTAATGCAGTATTTTTACTGATGACCAGAGCTTTTGATTAAGGTATCATTTATTAAAATAGGGCCACTATTACGTCTCCTATTAAATAATCAATGAAATTCGTAAATTTGCAAAGGCTAACCCCTTTGCTAATTTGCTAATTTTTGGCATGCAAAAAATTTGTCGAAATGTATGTATATTTTAATGCAGTATTTATACTGATGACCAGAGCTTTTGATTAAGGTATCATTTATTAAAATAGGGCCACTATTACGTCTCCTATTAAATAATCAATGAAATTCGTAAATTTGCAAAGGCTAACCCCTTTGCTAATTTGCTAATTTTTGGCATGCAAAAAATTTGTCGAAATGTATGTATATTTTAATGCAGTATTTATACTGATGACCAGAGCTTTTGATTAAGGTATCATTTATTAAAATAGGGCCACTATTACGTCTCCTATTGAATAATCAATGAAATTCGTAAATTTGCAAAGGCTAACCCCTTTGCTAATTTGCTAATTTTTGGCATGCAAAAAATTTGTCGAAATGTATGTATATTTTAATGCAGTATTTATACTGATGACCAGAGCTTTTGATTAAGGTACCATTTATCAAAATCAAGCCACTATTACGTCTCCTATTAAATAATCAATGAAATTCGTAAATTTGCAAAGGCTAACCCCTTTGCTAATTTGCTAATTTTTGGCATGCAAAAACTTTGTCGAAATGTATGTATATTTTAATGCAGTATTTATACTGATGACCAGAGCTTTTGATTAAGGTATCATTTATTAAAATAGGGCCACTATTACGTCTCCTATTGAATAATCAATGAAATTCGTAAATTTGCAAAGGCTAACCCCTTTGCTAATTTGCTAATTTTTGGCATGCAAAAAATTTGTCGAAATGTATGTATATTTTAATGCAGTATTTATACTGATGACCAGAGCTTTTGATTAAGGTATCATTTATTAAAATAGGGCCACTATTACGTCTCCTATTAAATAATCAATGAAATTCGTAAATTTGCAAAGGCTAACCCCTTTGCTAATTTGCTAATTTTTTGCATGCAAAAAATTTGTCGAAATGTATGTATATTTTAATGCAGTATTTATACTGATGACCAGAGCTTTTGATTAAGGTACCATTTATCAAAATCAAGCCACTATTACGTCTCCTATTAAATAATCAATGAAATTCGTAAATTTGTAAAGGCTAACCCCTTTGCTAATTTGCTAATTTTTGGCATGCAAAAAATTTGTCGAAATGTATGTATATTTTAATGCAGTATTTATACTGATGACCAGAGCTTTTGATTAAGGTATCATTTATTAAAATAGGGCCACTATTACGTCTCCTATTGAATAATCAATGAAATTCGTAAATTTGCAAAGGCTAACCCCTTTGCTAATTTGCTAATTTTTGGCATGCAAAAAATTTGTCGAAATGTATGTATATTTTAATGCAGTATTTATACTGATGACCAGAGCTTTTGATTAAGGTATCATTTATTAAAATAGGGCCACTATTACGTCTCCTATTGAATAATCAATGAAATTCGTAAATTTGCAAAGGCTATCCCCTTTGCTAATTTGCTAATTTTTGGCATGCAAAAAATTTGTCGAAATGTATGTATATTTTAATGCAGTATTTATACTGATGACCAGAGCTTTTGATTAAGGTATCATTTATTAAAATAGGGCCACTATTACGTCTCCTATTAAATAATCAATGAAATTCGTAAATTTGCAAAGGCTAACCCCTTTGCTAATTTGCTAATTTTTTGCATGCAAAAAATTTGTCGAAATGTATGTATATTTTAATGCAGTATTTATACTGATGACCAGAGCTTTTGATTAAGGTACCATTTATCAAAATCAAGCCACTATTACGTCTCCTATTAAATAATCAATGAAATTCGTAAATTTGCAAAGGCTAACCCCTTTGCTAATTTGCTAATTTTTGGCATGCAAAAAATTTGTCGAAATGTATGTATATTTTAATGCAGTATTTATACTGATGACCAGAGCTTTTGATTAAGGTATCATTTATTAAAATAGGGCCACTATTACGTCTCCTATTGAATAATCAATGAAATTCGTAAATTTGCAAAGGCTAACCCCTTTGCTAATTTGCTAATTTTTGGCATGCAAAAAATTTGTCGAAATGTATGTATATTTTAATGCAGTATTTATACTGATGACCAGAGCTTTTGATTAAGGTACCATTTATCAAAATCAAGCCACTATTACGTCTCCTATTAAATAATCAATGAAATTCGTAAATTTGCAAAGGCTATCCCCTTTGCTAATTTGCTAATTTTTGGCATGCAAAAAATTTGTCGAAATGTATGTATATTTTAATGCAGTATTTATACTGATGACCAGAGCTTTTGATTAAGGTACCATTTATCAAAATTAAGCCATTATTACGTCTCCTATTAAATAATCAATGAAATTCGTAAATTTGCAAAGGCTAACCTCTTTGCTAATTTGCTAATTTTTGGCATGCAAAAAATTTGTCGAAATGTATGTATATTTTAATGCAGTATTTATACTGATGACCAGAGCTTTTGATTAAGGTATCATTTATTAAAATAGGGCCACTATTACGTCTCCTATTAAATAATCAATGAAATTCGTAAATTTGCAAAGGCTAACCCCTTTGCTAATTTGCTAATTTTTTGCATGCAAAAAATTTGTCGAAATGTATGTATATTTTAATGCAGTATTTATACTGATGACCAGAGCTTTTGATTAAGGTACCATTTATCAAAATCAAGCCACTATTACGTCTCCTATTAAATAATCAATGAAATTCGTAAATTTGCAAAGGCTAACCCCTTTGCTAATTTGCTAATTTTTGGCATGCAAAAAATTTGTCGAAATGTATGTATATTTTAATGCAGTATTTATACTGATGACCAGAGCTTTTGATTAAGGTATCATTTATTAAAATAGGGCCACTATTACGTCTCCTATTGAATAATCAATGAAATTCGTAAATTTGCAAAGGCTAACCCCTTTGCTAATTTGCTAATTTTTGGCATGCAAAAAATTTGTCGAAATGTATGTATATTTTAATGCAGTATTTATACTGATGACCAGAGCTTTTGATTAAGGTACCATTTATCAAAATCAAGCCACTATTACGTCTCCTATTAAATAATCAATGAAATTCGTAAATTTGCAAAGGCTAACCCCTTTGCTAATTTGCTAATTTTTGGCATGCAAAAAATTTGTCGAAATGTATGTATATTTTAATGCAGTATTTATATTGATGACCAGAGCTTTTGATTAAGGTATCATTTATTAAAATAGGGCCACTATTACGTCTCCTATTGAATAATCAATGAAATTCGTAAATTTGCAAAGGCTATCCCCTTTGCTAATTTGCTAATTTTTGGCATGCAAAAAATTTGTCGAAATGTATGTATATTTTAATGCAGCATTTATACTGATGACCAGAGCTTTTGATTAAGGTACCATTTATCAAAATTAAGCCACTATTACGTCTCCTATTAAATAATCAATGAAATTCGTAAATTTGCAAAGGCTAACCTCTTTGCTAATTTGCTAATTTTTGGCATGCAAAAAATTTGTCGAAATGTATGTATATTTTAATGCAGTATTTATACTGATGACCAGAGCTTTTGATTAAGGTATCATTTATTAAAATAGGGCCACTATTACGTCTCCTATTAAATAATCAATGAAATTCGTAAATTTGCAAAGGCTAACCCCTTTGCTAATTTGCTAATTTTTTGCATGCAAAAAATTTGTCGAAATGTATGTATATTTTAATGCAGTATTTATACTGATGACCAGAGCTTTTGATTAAGGTATCATTTATCAAAATCAAGCCACTATTACGTCTCCTATTAAATAATCAATGAAATTCGTAAATTTGCAAAGGCTAACCCCTTTGCTAATTTGCTAATTTTTGGAATGCAAAAAATTTGTCGAAATGTATGTATATTTTAATGCAGTATTTATACTGATGACCAGAGCTTTTGATTAAGGTATCATTTATTAAAATAGGGCCACTATTACGTCTCCTATTGAATAATCAATGAAATTCGTAAATTTGCAAAGGCTAACCCCTTTGCTAATTTGCTAATTTTTGGCATGCAAAAAATTTGTCGAAATGTATGTATATTTTAATGCATTATTTATACTGATGACCAGAGCTTTTGATTAAGGTACCATTTATCAAAATCAAGCCACTATTACGTCTCCTATTAAATAATCAATGAAATTCGTAAATTTGCAAAGGCTAACCCCTTTGCTAATTTGCTAATTTTTGGCATGCAAAAAATTTGTCGAAATGTATGTATATTTTAATGCAGTATTTATACTGATGACCAGAGCTTTTGATTAAGGTATCATTTATTAAAATAGGGCCACTATTACGTCTCCTATTGAATAATCAATGAAATTCGTAAATTTGCAAAGGCTAACCCCTTTGCTAATTTGCTAATTTTTGGCATGCAAAAAATTTGTCGAAATGTATGTATATTTTAATGCAGTATTTATACTGATGACCAGAGCTTTTGATTAAGGTACCATTTATCAAAATTAAGCCACTATTACGTCTCCTATTAAATAATCAATGAAATTCGTAAATTTGCAAAGGCTAACCTCTTTGCTAATTTGCTAATTTTTGGCATGCAAAAAATTTGTCGAAATGTATGTATATTTTAATGCAGTATTTATACTGATGACCAGAGCTTTTGATTAAGGTATCATTTATTAAAATAGGGCCACTATTACGTCTCCTATTAAATAATCAATGAAATTCGTAAATTTGCAAAGGCTAACCCTTTTGCTAATTTGCTAATTTTTTGCATGCAAAAAATTTGTCAAAATGTATGTATATTTTAATGCAGTATTTATACTGATGACCAGAGCTTTTGATTAAGGTACCATTTATCAAAATCAAGCCACTATTACGTCTCCTATTAAATAATCAATGAAATTCGTAAATTTGCAAAGGCTAACCCCTTTGCTAATTTGCTAATTTTTGGCATGCAAAAAATTTGTCGAAATGTATGTATATTTTAATGCAGTATTTATACTGATGACCAGAGCTTTTGATTAAGGTATCATTTATTAAAATAGGGCCACTATTACGTCTCCTATTGAATAATCAATGAAATTCGTAAATTTGCAAAGGCTATCCCCTTTGCTAATTTGCTAATTTTTGGCATGCAAAAAATTTGTCGAAATGTATGTATATTTTAATGCAGTATTTATACTGATGACCAGAGCTTTTGATTAAGGTACCATTTATCAAAATTAAGCCACTATTACGTCTCCTATTAAATAATCAATGAAATTCGTAAATTTGCAAAGGCTAACCCCTTTGCTAATTTGCTAATTTTTGGCATGCAAAAAATTTGTCGAAATGTATGTATATTTTAATGCAGTATTTATACTGATGACCAGAGCTTTTGATTAAGGTATCATTTATTAAAATAGGGCCACTATTACGTCTCCTATTGAATAATCAATGAAATTCGTAAATTTGCAAAGGCTAACCCCTTTGCTAATTTGCTAATTTTTGGCATGCAAAAAATTTGTCGAAATGTATGTATATTTTAATGCAGTATTTATACTGATGACCAGAGCTTTTGATTAAGGTATCATTTATTAAAATAGGGCCACTATTACGTCTCCTATTAAATAATCAATGAAATTCGTAAATTTGCAAAGGCTAACCCCTTTGCTAATTTGCTAATTTTTTGCATGCAAAAAATTTGTCGAAATGTATGTATATTTTAATGCAGTATTTATACTGATGACCAGAGCTTTTGATTAAGGTACCATTTATCAAAATCAAGCCACTATTACGTCTCCTATTAAATAATCAATGCAATTCGTAAATTTGCAAAGGCTAACCCCTTTGCTAATTTGCTAATTTTTGGCATGCAAAAAATTTGTCGAAATGTATGTATATTTTAATGCAGTATTTATACTGATGACCAGAGCTTTTGATTAAGGTATCATTTATTAAAATAGGGCCACTATTACGTCTCCTATTGAATAATCAATGAAATTCGTAAATTTGCAAAGGCTAACCCCTTTGCTAATTTGCTAATTTTTGGCATGCAAAAAATTTGTCGAAATGTATGTATATTTTAATGCAGTATTTATACTGATGACCAGAGCTTTTGATTAAGGTACCATTTATCAAAATTAAGCCACTATTACGTCTCCTATTAAATAATCAATGAAATTCGTAAATTTGCAAAGGCTAACCTCTTTGCTAATTTGCTAATTTTTGGCATGCAAAAAATTTGTCGAAATGTATGTATATTTTAATGCAGTATTTATACTGATGACCAGAGCTTTTGATTAAGGTACCATTTATCAAAATAAAGCCACTATTACGTCTCCTATTAAATAATCAATGAAATTCGTAAATTTGCAAAGGCTAACCCCTTTGCTAATTTGCTAATTTTTGGCATGCAAAAAATTTGTCGAAATGTATGTATATTTTAATGCAGTATTTATACTGATGACCAGAGATTTTGATTAAGGTATCATTTATTAAAATAGGGCCATTATTACGTCTCCTATTAAATAATCAATGAAATTCGTAAATTTGCAAAGGCTAACCCCTTTGCTAATTTGCTAATTTTTGGCATGCAAAAAATTTGTCGAAATGTATGTATATTTTAATGCAGTATTTATACTGATGACCAGAGCTTTTGATTAAGGTATCATTTATCAAAATCGGGCCATTATTACGTCTCCTATTGAATAATCAATGAAATTCGCAAATTTGCAAAGGCTAACCCCTTTGCTAATTTGCTAATTTTTGACATGAAAAAAATTTGTCGAAATGTATGTATATTTTAATGCAGTATTTATACTGATGACCAGAGCTTTTGATTAAGGTATCATTTATTAAAATAGGGCCACTATTACGTCTCCTATTGAATAATCAATGAAATTCGTAAATTTGCAAAGGCTAACCCCTTTGCTAATTTGCTAATTTTTGACATGCAAAAAATTTGTCGAAATGTATGTATATTTTAATGCAGTATTTATACTGATGACCGGAGCTTTTGATTAAGGTACCATTTATCAAAATCAAGCCACTATTACGTCTCCTATTAAATAATCAATGAAATTCGTAAATTTGCAAAGGCTAACCCCTTTGCTAATTTGCTAATTTTTGGCATGCAAAAAATTTGTCGAAATGTATGTATATTTTAATGCAGTATTTATACTGATGACCAGAGCTTTTGATTAAGGTATCATTTATTAAAATAGGGCCACTATTACGTCTCCTATTAAATAATCAATCAAATTCGCAAATTTGCAAAGGCTAACCCCTTTGCTAATTTGCTAATTTTTGACATGCAAAAAATTTATCGAAATGTATGTATATTTTAATGCAGTATTTTTACTGATGACCAGAGCTTTTGATTAAGGTATCATTTATTAAAATAGGGCCACTATTACGTCTCCTATTGAATAATCAATGAAATTCGCAAATTTGCAAAGGCTAACCCCTTTGCTAATTTGCTAATTTTTGACATGAAAAAAATTTGTCGAAATGTATGTATATTTTAATGCAGTATTTATACTGATGACCAGAGCTTTTGATTAAGGTATCATTTATTAAAATAGGGCCACTATTACGTCTCCTATTGAATAATCAATGAAATTCGTAAATTTGCAAAGGCTAACCCCTTTGCTAATTTGCTAATTTTTGACATGCAAAAAATTTGTCGAAATGTATGTATATTTTAATGCAGTATTTATACTGATGACCGGAGCTTTTGATTAAGGTACCATTTATCAAAATCAAGCCACTATTACGTCTCCTATTAAATAATCAATGAAATTCGTAAATTTGCAAAGGCTAACCCCTTTGCTAATTTGCTAATTTTTGGCATGCAAAAAATTTGTCGAAATGTATGTATATTTTAATGCAGTATTTATACTGATGACCAGAGCTTTTGATTAAGGTATCATTTATTAAAATAGGGCCACTATTACGTCTCCTATTAAATAATCAATCAAATTCGCAAATTTGCAAAGGCTAACCCCTTTGCTAATTTGCTAATTTTTGACATGCAAAAAATTTATCGAAATGTATGTATATTTTAATGCAGTATTTTTACTGATGACCAGAGCTTTTGATTAAGGTATCATTTATTAAAATAGGGCCACTATTACGTCTCCTATTGAATAATCAATGAAATTCGCAAATTTGCAAAGGCTAACCCCTTTGCTAATTTGCTAATTTTTGACATGAAAAAAATTTGTCGAAATGTATGTATATTTTAATGCAGTATTTATACTGATGACCAGAGCTTTTGATTAAGGTATCATTTATTAAAATAGGGCCACTATTACGTCTCCTATTAAATAATCAATGAAATTCGTAAATTTGCAAAGGCTAACCCCTTTGCTAATTTGCTAATTTTTGGCATGCAAAAAATTTGTCGAAATGTATGTATATTTTAATGCAGTATTTATACTGATGACCAGAGCTTTTGATTAAGGTATCATTTATTAAAATAGGGCTACTATTACGTCTCCTATTGAATAATCAATGAAATTCGCAAATTTGCAAAGGCTAACCCCTTTGCTAATTTGCTAATTTTTGACATGAAAAAAATTTGTCGAAATGTATGTATATTTTAATGCAGTATTTATACTGATGACCGGAGCTTTTGATTAAGGTACCATTTATCAAAATCAAGCCACTATTACGTCTCCTATTAAATAATCAATGAAATTCGTAAATTTGCAAAGGCTAACCCCTTTGCTAATTTGCTAATTTTTGGCATGCAAAAAATTTGTCGAAATGTATGTATATTTTAATGCAGTATTTATACTGATGACCAGAGCTTTTGATTAAGGTATCATTTATTAAAATAGGGCCACTATTACGTCTCCTATTGAATAATCAATGAAATTCGTAAATTTGCAAAGGCTAACCCCTTTGCTAATTTGCTAATTTTTGGCATGCAAAAAATTTGTCGAAATGTATGTATATTTTAATGCAGTATTTATACTGATGACCAGAGCTTTTGATTAAGGTATCATTTATTAAAATAGGGCCACTATTACGTCTCCTATTGAATAATCAATGAAATTCGCAAATTTGCAAAGGCTAACCCCTTTGCTAATTTGCTAATTTTTGACATGCAAAAAATTTGTCGAAATGTATGTATATTTTAATGCAGTATTTATACTGATGACCAGAGCTTTTGATTAAGGTATCATTTATTAAAATAGGGCCACTATTACGTCTCCTATTGAATAATCAATGAAATTCGCAAATTTGCAAAGGCTAACCCCTTTGCTAATTTGCTAATTTTTGACATGCAAAAAATTTGTCGAAATGTATGTATATTTTAATGCAGTATTTATACTGATGACCAGAGCTTTTGATTAAGGTATCATTTATTAAAATAGGGCCACTATTACGTCTCCTATTAAATAATCAATGAAATTCGTAAATTTGCAAAGGCTAACCCCTTTGCTAATTTGCTAATTTTTGGCATGCAAAAAATTTGTCGAAATGTATGTATATTTTAATGCAGTATTTATACTGATGACCAGAGCTTTTGATTAAGGTATCATTTATTAAAATAGGGCCACTATTACGTCTCCTATTGAATAATCAATGAAATTCGCAAATTTGCAAAGGCTAACCCCTTTGCTAATATGCTAATTTTTGACATGCAAAAAATTTGTCGAAATGTATGTATATTTTAATGCAGTATTTATACTGATAACCAGAGCTTTTGATTAAGGTATCATTTATTAAAATAGGGCCACTATTACGTCTCCTATTGAATAATCAATGAAATTCGCAAATTTGCAAAGGCTAACCCCTTTGCTAATTTGCTAATTTTTGACATGCAAAAAATTTGTCGAAATGTATGTATATTTTAATGCAGTATTTATACTGATGACCAGAGCTTTTGATTAAGGTATCATTTATTAAAATAGGGCCACTATTACGTCTCCTATTGAATAATCAATGAAATTCGCAAATTTGCAAAGGCTAACCCCTTTGCTAATTTGCTAATTTTTTGCATTCAAAAAATTTGTCGAAATGTATGTATATTTTAATGCAGTATTTATACTGATGACCAGAGCTTTTGATTAAGGTATCATTTATTAAAATAGGGCCACTATTACGTCTCCTATTAAATAATCAATAAAATTCGTAAATTTGCAAAGGCTAACCCCTTTGCTAATTTGCTAATTTTTGGCATGCAAAAAATTTGTCGAAATGTATGTATATTTTAATGCAGTATTTATACTGATGACCAGAGCTTTTGATTAAGGTATCATTTATTAAAATAGGGCCACTATTACGTCTCCTATTGAATAATCAATGAAATTCGCAAATTTGCAAAGGCTAACCCCTTTGCTAATTTGCTAATTTTTGACATGCAAAAAATTTGTCGAAATGTATGTATATTTTAATGCAGTATTTATACTGATGACCAGAGCTTTTGATTAAGGTATCATTTATTAAAATAGGGCCACTATTACGTCTCCTATTGAATAATCAATGAAATTCGCAAATTTGCAAAGGCTAACCCCTTTGCTAATTTGCTAATTTTTGACATGCAAAAAATTTGTCGAAATGTATGTATATTTTAATGCAGTATTTATACTGATGACCAGAGCTTTTGATTAAGGTATCATTTATTAAAATAGGGCCACTATTACGTCTCCTATTAAATAATCAATGAAATTCGTAAATTTGCAAAGGCTAACCCCTTTGCTAATTTGCTAATTTTTGGCATGCAAAAAATTTGTCGAAATGTATGTATATTTTAATGCAGTATTTATACTGATGACCAGAGCTTTTGATTAAGGTATCATTTATTAAAATAGGGCCACTATTACGTCTCCTATTGAATAATCAATGAAATTCGCAAATTTGCAAAGGCTAACCCCTTTGCTAATATGCTAATTTTTGACATGCAAAAAATTTGTCGAAATGTATGTATATTTTAATGCAGTATTTATACTGATGACCAGAGCTTTTGATTAAGGTATCATTTATTAAAATAGGGCCACTATTACGTCTCCTATTGAATAATCAATGAAATTCGCAAATTTGCAAAGGCTAACCCCTTTGCTAATTTGCTAATTTTTGGCATGCAAAAAATTTGTCGAAATGTATGTATATTTTAATGCAGTATTTATACTGATGACCAGAGCTTTTGATTAAGGTATCATTTATTAAAATAGGGCCACTATTACGTCTCCTATTAAATAATCAATGAAATTCGTAAATTTGCAAAGGCTAACCCCTTTGCTAATTTGCTAATTTTTGGCATGCAAAAAATTTGTCGAAATGTATGTATATTTTAATGCAGTATTTATACTGATGACCAGAGCTTTTGATTAAGGTATCATTTATTAAAATAGGGCCACTATTACGTCTCCTATTGAATAATCAATGAAATTCGCAAATTTGCAAAGGCTAACCCCTTTGCTAATTTGCTAATTTTTGACATGAAAAAAATTTGTCGAAATGTATGTATATTTTAATGCAGTATTTATACTGATGACCAGAGCTTTTGATTAAGGTATCATTTATTAAAATAGGGCCACTATTACGTCTCCTATTGAATAATAAATGAAATTCGCAAATTTGCAAAGGCTAACCCCTTTGCTAATTTGCTAATTTTTTGCATTCAAAAAATTTGTCGAAATGTATGTATATTTTAATGCAGTATTTATACTGATGACCAGAGCTTTTGATTAAGGTATCATTTATTAAAATAGGGCCACTATTACGTCTCCTATTAAATAATCAATGAAATTCGTAAATTTGCAAAGGCTAACCCCTTTGCTAATTTGCTAATTTTTGACATGCAAAAAATTTGTCGAAATGTATGTTTATTTTAATGCAGTATTTATACTGATGACCAGAGCTTTTGATTAAGGTATCATTTATTAAAATAGGGCCACTATTACGTCTCCTATTAAATAATCAATGAAATTCGTAAATTTGCAAAGGCTAACCCCTTTGCTAATTTGCTAATTTTTGACATGCAAAAAATTTGTCGAAATGTATGTTTATTTTAATGCAGTATTTATACTGATGACCAGAGCTTTTGATTAAGGTATCATTTATTAAAATAGGGCCACTATTACGTCTCCTATTGAATAATCAATGAAATTCGCAAATTTGCAAAGGCTAACCCCTTTGCTAATTTGCTAATTTTTTGCATTCAAAAAATTTGTCGAAATGTATGTATATTTTAATGCAGTATTTATACTGATGACCGGAGCTTTTGATTAAGGTACCATTTATCAAAATCAAGCCACTATTACGTCTCCTATTAAATAATCAATGAAATTCGTAAATTTGCAAAGGCTAACCCCTTTGCTAATTTGCTAATTTTTTGCATGCAAAAAATTTATCGAAATGTATGTTTATTTTAATGCAGTATTTTTACTGATGACCAGAGCTTTTGATTAAGGTATCATTTATTAAAATAGGGCCACTATTACGATCAATGAAATTCGTAAATTTGCAAAGGCTAACCCCTTTGCTAATTTGCTAATTTTTGGCATGCAAAAAATTTGTCGAAATGTATGTATATTTTAATGCAGTATTTATACTGATGACCAGAGCTTTTGATTAAGGTATCATTTATTAAAATAGGGCCACTATTACGTCTCCTATTGAATAATCAATGAAATTCGTAAATTTGCAAAGGCTAACCCCTTTGCTAATTTGCTAATTTTTGACATGCAAAAAATTTGTCGAAATGTATGTATATTTTAATGCAGTATTTATACTGATGACCGGAGCTTTTGATTAAGGTACCATTTATCAAAATCAAGCCACTATTACGTCTCCTATTAAATAATCAATGAAATTCGTAAATTTGCAAAGGCTAACCCCTTTGCTAATTTGCTAATTTTTGGCATGCAAAAAATTTGTCGAAATGTATGTATATTTTAATGCAGTATTTATACTGATGACCGGAGCTTTTGATTAAGGTACCATTTATCAAAATCAAGCCACTATTACGTCTCCTATTAAATAATCAATGAAATCCGTAAATTTGCAAAGGCTAACCCCTTTGCTAATTTGCTAATTTTTGACATGCAAAAAATTTGTCGAAATGTATGTATATTTTAATGCAGTATTTATACTGATGACCAGAGCTTTTGATTAAGGTATCATTTATTAAAATAGGGCCACTATTACGTCTCCTATTAAATAATCAATGAAATTCGTAAATTTGCAAAGGCTAACCCCTTTGCTAATTTGCTAATTTTTGACATGCAAAAAATTTGTCGAAATGTATGTTTATTTTAATGCAGTATTTATACTGATGACCGGAGCTTTTGATTAAGGTACCATTTATCAAAATCAAGCCACTATTACGTCTCCTATTAAATAATCAATGAAATTCGTAAATTTGCAAAGGCTAACCCCTTTGCTAATTTGCTAATTTTTTGCATGCAAAAAATTTATCGAAATGTATGTTTATTTTAATGCAGTATTTTTACTGATGACCAGAGCTTTTGATTAAGGTATCATTTATTAAAATAGGGCCACTATTACGATCAATGAAATTCGTAAATTTGCAAAGGCTAACCCCTTTGCTAATTTGCTAATTTTTGGCATGCAAAAAATTTGTCGAAATGTATGTATATTTTAATGCAGTATTTATACTGATGACCAGAGCTTTTGATTAAGGTATCATTTATTAAAATAGAGCCACTATTACGTCTCCTATTGAATAATCAATGAAATTCGCAAATTTGCAAAGGCTAACCCCTTTGCTAATTTGCTAATTTTTGGCATGCAAAAAATTTGTCGAAATGTATGTATATTTTAATGCAGTATTTATACTGATGACCGGAGCTTTTGATTAAGGTACCATTTATCAAAATCAAGCCACTATTACGTCTCCTATTAAATAATCAATGAAATTCGTAAATTTGCAAAGGCTAACCCCTTTGCTAATTTGCTAATTTTTGGCATGCAAAAAATTTGTCGAAATGTATGTATATTTTAATGCAGTATTTTTACTGATGACCAGAGCTTTTGATTAAGGTATCATTTATTAAAATAGGGCCACTATTACGTCTCCTATTGAATAATCAATGAAATTCGCAAATTTGCAAAGGCTAACCCCTTTGCTAATTTGCTAATTTTTGACATGAAAAAAATTTGTCGAAATGTATGTATATTTTAATGCAGTATTTATACTGATGACCAGAGCTTTTGATTAAGGTATCATTTATTAAAATAGGGCCACTATTACGTCTCCTATTGAATAATCAATGAAATTCGTAAATTTGCAAAGGCTAACCCCTTTGCTAATTTGCTAATTTTTGACATGCAAAAAATTTGTCGAAATGTATGTATATTTTAATGCAGTATTTATACTGATGACCGGAGCTTTTGATTAAGGTACCATTTATCAAAATCAAGCCACTATTACGTCTCCTATTAAATAATCAATGAAATTCGTAAATTTGCAAAGGCTAACCCCTTTGCTAATTTGCTAATTTTTGGCATGCAAAAAATTTGTCGAAATGTATGTATATTTTAATGCAGTATTTATACTGATGACCGGAGCTTTTGATTAAGGTACCATTTATCAAAATCAAGCCACTATTACGTCTCCTATTAAATAATCAATGAAATCCGTAAATTTGCAAAGGCTAACCCCTTTGCTAAATTGCTAATTTTTGGCATGCAAAAAATTTGTCGAAATGTATGTATATTTTAATGCAGTATTTATACTGATGACCAGAGCTTTTGATTAAG
This sequence comes from Tipula confusa, assembly GCA_963556175.1. Taxonomy (NCBI): domain Eukaryota; kingdom Metazoa; phylum Arthropoda; class Insecta; order Diptera; family Tipulidae; genus Tipula; species Tipula confusa. Next base: position 187,676,533 of record OY744475.1, on the reverse strand, counting down.
GTATCATTTATTAAAATAGGGCCACTATTACGTCTCCTATTAAATAATCAATCAAATTCGCAAATTTGCAAAGGCTAACCCCTTTGCTAATACCCCTTTGCTAATTTTTGACATGCAAAAAATTTATCGAAATGTATGTATATTTTAATGCAGTATTTTTACTGATGACCAGAGCTTTTGATTAAGGTATCATTTATTAAAATAGGGCCACTTTTACGTCTCCTTTTGAATAATCAATGAAATTCCCAAATTTGCAAAGGCTAACCCCTTTGCTAATTTGCTAATTTTTTGCATGCAAAAAATTTATCGAAATGTATGTATATTTTAATGCAGTATTTATACTGATGACCGGAGCTTTCGATTAAGGTACCATTTATCAAAATCAAGCCACTATTACGTCTCTTATTAAATAATCAATGAAATTCGTAAATTTGCAAAGGCTAACCCCTTTGCTAATTTGCTAATTTTTGGCATGCAAAAAATTTGTCGAAATGTATGTATATTTTAATGCAGTATTTATACTGATGACCGGAGCTTTTGATTAAGGTACCATTTATCAAAATCAAGCCACTATTACGTCTCCTATTAAATAATCAATGAAATTCGTAAATTTGCAAAGGCTAACCCCTTTGCTAATTTGCTAATTTTTGGCATGCAAAAAATTTGTCGAAATGTATGTATATTTTAATGCAGTATTTATACTGATGACCAGAGCTTTTGATTAAGGTATCATTTATTAAAATAGGGCCACTATTACGTCTCCTTTTGAATAATCAATGAAATTCCCAAATTTGCAAAGGCTAACCCCTTTGCTAATTTGCTAATTTTTTGCATGCAAAAAATTTATCGAAATGTATGTATATTTTAATGCAGTATTTATACTGATGACCGGAGCTTTCGATTAAGGTACCATTTATCAAAATCAAGCCACTATTACGTCTCTTATTAAATAATCAATGAAATTCGTAAATTTGCAAAGGCTAACCCCTTTGCTAATTTGCTAATTTTTGGCATGCAAAAAATTTGTCGAAATGTATGTATATTTTAATGCAGTATTTATACTGATGACCGGAGCTTTTGATTAAGGTACCATTTATCAAAATCAAGCCACTATTACGTCTCCTATTAAATAATCAATGAAATTCGTAAATTTGCAAAGGCTAACCCCTTTGCTAATTTGCTAATTTTTGGCATGCAAAAAATTTGTCGAAATGTATGTATATTTTAATGCAGTATTTATACTGATGACCAGAGCTTTTGATTAAGGTATCATTTATTAAAATAGGGCCACTATTACGTCTCCTATTGAATAATCAATCAAATTCGCAAATTTGCAAAGGCTAACCCCTTTGCTAATTTGCTAATTTTTGACATGCAAAAAATTTATCGAAATGTATGTATATTTTAATGCAGTATTTATACTGATGACCAGAGCTTTTGATTAACGTATCATTTATTAAAATAGGGCCACTTTTATGTCTCCTGTGGAATAATCAATCAAATTCGCAAATTTGCAAAGGCTAACCCCTTTGCTAATTTGCTAATTTTTGACATGCAAAAAATTTATCGAAATGTATGTATATTTTAATGCAGTATTTTTACTGATGACCAGAGCTTTTGATTAAGGTATCATTTATTAAAATAGGGCCACTATTACGTCTCCTATTGAATAATCAATGAAATTCGCAAATTTGCAAAGGCTAACCCCTTTGCTAATTTGCTAATTTTTGACATGCAAAAAATTTGTCGAAATGTATGTATATTTTAATGCAGTATTTATACTGATGACCGGAGCTTTTGATTATGGTACCATTTATCAAAATCAAGCCACTATTACGTCTCCTATTGAATAATCAATGAAATTCGTAAATTTGCAAAGGCTAACCCCTTTGCTAATTTGCTAATTTTTGGCATGCAAAAAATTTCAAAAAAGACCAGAGCTTTTGATTAAGGTATCATTTATTAAAATAGGGCCACTATTACGTCTCCTATTGAATAATCAATGAAATTCGCAAATTTGCAAAGGCTAACCCCTTTGCTAATTTGCTAATTTTTGACATGCAAAAAATTTGTCGAAATGTATGTATATTTTAATGCAGTATTTATACTGATGACCAGAGCTTTTGATTAAGGTATCATTTATTAAAATAGGGCCACTATTATGTCTCCTATTGAATAATCAATCAAATTCGCAAATTTGAAAAGGCTAACCCCTTTGCTAATTTGCTAATTTTTGACATGCAAAAAATTTATCGAAATGTATGTATATTTTAATGCAGTATTTTTACTGATGACCAGAGCTTTTGATTAAGGTATCATTTATTAAAATAGGGCCACTATTATGTCTCCTATTGAATAATCAATCAAATTCGCAAATTTGCAAAGGCTAACCCCTTTGCTAATTTGCTAATTTTTGACATGCAAAAAATTTATCGAAATGTATGTATATTTTAATGCAGTATTTTTACTGATGACCAGAGCTTTTGATTAAGGTATCATTTATTAAAATAGGGCCACTATTACGTCTCCTATTGAATAATCAATGAAATTCGCAAATTTGCAAAGGCTAACCCCTTTGCTAATTTGCTAATTTTTGACATGCAAAAAATTTGTCGAAATGTATGTATATTTTAATGCAGTATTTATACTGATGACCAGAGCTTTTGATTAAGGTATCATTTATTAAAATAGGGCCACTATTACGTCTCCTTTTGAATAATCAATGAAATTCGCAAATTTGCAAAGGCTACCCTTTTGCTAATTTGCTAATTTTTTGCATTCAAAAAATTTGTCGAAATGTATGTATATTTTAATGCAGTATTTATACTGATGACCAGAGCTTTTGATTAAGGTATAATTTATTAAAATAGGGCCACTATTACGTCTCCTATTGAATAATCAATGAAATTCGCAAATTTGCAAAGGCTACCCCTTTGCTAATTTGCTAATTTTTGACATGCAAAAAATTTGTCGAAATGTATGTATATTTTAATGCAGTATTTATACTGATGACCAGAGCTTTTGATTAAGGTATCATTTATTAAAATAGGGCCACTATTACGTCTCTTATTGAATAATCAATGAAATTCGCAAATTTGCAAAGGCTAACCCCTTTGCTAATTTGCTAATTTTTGACATGCAAAAAATTTGTCGAAATGAATGTATATTTTAATGCAGTATTTATACTGATGACCGGAGCTTTTGATTAAGGTACCATTTATCAAAATCAAGCCACTATTACGTCTCCTATTAAATAATCAATGAAATTCGTAAATTTGCAAAAAACTAACCCCTTTGCTAATTTGCTAATTTTTGGCATGCACAAAATTTGTCGAAATGTATGTATATTTTAATGCAGTATTTATACTGATGACCGGAGCTTTTGATTAAGGTACCATTTATCAAAATCAAGCCACTATTACGTCTCCTATTAAATAATCAATGAAATTCGCAAATTTGCAAAGGCTAACCTCTTTGCTAATTTGCTAATTTTTGACATGCAAAAAATTTGTCGAAATGTATGTATATTTTAATGCAGTATTTTTACTAATGACCAGAGCTTTTGATTAAGGTATCATTTATTAAAATAGGGCCACTATTACGTCTCCTATTGAATAATCAATGAAATTCGCAAATTTGCAAAGGCTACCCCTTTGCTAATTTGCTAATTTTTGACATGCAAAAAATTTATCGAAATGTATGTATATTTTAATGCAGTATTTATACTGATGACCGGAGCTTTTGATTAAGGTACCATTTATCAAAATCAAGCCACTATTACGTCTCCTATTAAATAATCAATGAAATTCGTAAATTTGCAAAAACTAACCCCTTTGCTAATTTGCTAATTTTTGGCATGCAAAAAATTTGTCGAAATGTATGTATATTTTAATGCAGTATTTATACTGATGACCGGAGCTTTTGATTAAGGTACCATTTATTAAAATAGGGCCACTATTACGTCTCCTATTGAATAATCAATCAAATTCGCAAATTTGCAAAGGCTAACCCCTTTGCTAATTTGCTAATTTTTGGCATGCAAAAAATTTGTCGAAATGTATGTATATTTTAATGCAGTATTTTTACTGATGACCAGAGCTTTTGATTAAGGTATCATTTATTAAAATAGGGCCACTATTACGTCTCCTATTGAATAATCAATGAAATTCGCAAATTTGCAAAGGCTACCCCTTTGCTAATTTGCTAATTTTTGACATGCAAAAAATTTGTCGAAATGTATGTATATTTTAATGCAGTATTTATACTGATGACCAGAGCTTTTGATTAAGGTATCATTTATTAAAATAGGGCCACTATTACGTCTCCTATTGAATAATCAATCAAATTCGCAAATTTGCAAAGGCTAACCCCTTTGCTAATTTGCTAATTTTTGACATGCAAAAAATTTGTCGAAATGAATGTATATTTTAATGCAGTATTTTTACTGATGACCAGAGCTTTTGATTAAGGTATCATTTATTAAAATAGGGCCACTATTATGTCTCCTATTGAATAATCAATCAAATTCGCAAATTTGAAAAGGCTAACCCCTTTGCTAATTTGCTAATTTTTGACATGCAAAAAATTTATCGAAATGTATGTATATTTTAATGCAGTATTTTTACTGATGACCAGAGCTTTTGATTAAGGTATCATTTATTAAAATAGGGCCACTATTATGTCTCCTATTGAATAATCAATCAAATTCGCAAATTTGCAAAGGCTAACCCCTTTGCTAATTTGCTAATTTTTGACATGCAAAAAATTTGTCGAAATGTATGTATATTTTAATGCAGTATTTATACTGATGACCAGAGCTTTTGATTAAGGTATCATTTATTAAAATAGGGCCACTATTACGTCTCCTTTTGAATAATCAATGAAATTCGCAAATTTGCAAAGGCTACCCCTTTGCTAATTTGCTAATTTTTTGCATTCAAAAAATTTGTCGAAATGTATGTATATTTTAATGCAGTATTTATACTGATGACCAGAGCTTTTGATTAAGGTATAATTTATTAAAATAGGGCCACTATTACGTCTCCTATTGAATAATCAATGAAATTCGCAAATTTGCAAAGGCTACCCCTTTGCTAATTTGCTAATTTTTGACATGCAAAAAATTTGTCGAAATGTATGTATATTTTAATGCAGTATTTATACTGATGACCAGAGCTTTTGATTAAGGTATCATTTATTAAAATAGGGCCACTATTACGTCTCCTATTGAATAATCAATCAAATTCGCAAATTTGCAAAGGCTAACCCCTTTGCTAATTTGCTAATTTTTGACATGCAAAAAATTTATCGAAATGTATGTATATTTTAATGCAGTATTTATACTGATGACCGGAGCTTTTGATTAAGGTACCATTTATCAAAATCAAGCCACTATTACGTCTCCTATTAAATAATCAATGAAATTCGTAAATTTGCAAAAACTAACCCCTTTGCTAATTTGCTAATTTTTGGCATGCAAAAAATTTGTCGAAATGTATGTATATTTTAATGCAGTATTTATACTGATGACCGGAGCTTTTGATTAAGGTACCATTTATCAAAATCAAGCCACTATTACGTCTCCTATTAAATAATCAATGAAATTCGTAAAATTGCAAAGGCTAACCCCTTTGCTAATTTGCTAATTTTTGGCATGCAAAAAATTTGTCGAAATGTATGTATATTTTAATGCAGTATTTATACTGATGACCAGAGTTTTTGATTAAGGTATCATTTATTAAAATAGGGCCACTATTACGTCTCCTATTGAATAATCAATCAAATTCGCAAATTTGCAAAGGCTAACCCCTTTGCTAATTTGCTAATTTTTGACATGCGAAAAATTTGTCGAAATGTATGTATATTTTAATGCAGTATTTATACTGATGACCAGAGCTTTTGATTAAGGTATCATTTATTAAAATAGGGCCACTATTACGTCTCCTATTGAATAATCAATCAAATTCGCAAATTTGCAAAGGCTAACCCCTTTGCTAATTTGCTAATTTTTGACATGCGAAAAATTTGTCGAAATGTATGTATATTTTAATGCAGTATTTATACTGATGACCAGAGCTTTTGATTAAGGTATCATTTATTAAAATAGGGCCACTATTACGTCTCCTATTGAATAATCAATCAAATTCGCAAATTTGCAAAGGCTAACCCCTTTGCTAATTTGCTAATTTTTGACATGCGAAAAATTTGTCGAAATGTATGTATATTTTAATGCAGTATTTATACTGATGACCAGAGCTTTTGATTAAGGTATCATTTATTAAAATAGGGCCACTATTACGTCTCCTATTGAATAATCAATCAAATTCGCAAATTTGCAAAGGCTAACCCCTTTGCTAATTTGCTAATTTTTGACATGCGAAAAATTTGTCGAAATGTATGTATATTTTAATGCAGTATTTATACTGATGACCAGAGCTTTTGATTAAGGTATCATTTATTAAAATAGGGCCACTATTACGTCTCCTATTGAATAATCAATGAAATTCGCAAATTTGCAAAGGCTACCCCTTTGCTAATTTGCTAATTTTTGACATGCAAAAAATTTATCGAAATGTATGTATATTTTAATGCAGTATTTTTACTGATGACCAGAGCTTTTGATTAAGGTATCATTTATTAAAATAGGGCCACTATTACGTCTCCTATTGAATAATCAATGAAATTCGCAAAGATAAGGCTAACCCCTTTGCTAATTTGCTAATTTTTGACATGCGAAAAATTTGTCGAAATGTATGTATATTTTAATGCAGTATTTATACTGATGACCAGAGCTTTTGATTAAGGTATCATTTATTAAAATAGGGCCACTATTACGTCTCCTATTGAATAATCAATGAAATTCGTAAATTTGCAAAGGCTAACCCCTTTGCTAATTTGCTAATTTTTGACATGCAAAAAATTTGTCGAAATGTATGTATATTTTAATGCAGTATTTATACTGATGACCGGAGCTTTTGATTAAGGTACCATTTATCAAAATCAAGCCACTATTACGTCTCCTATTAAATAATCAATCAAATTCGCAAATTTGCAAAGGCTAACCCCTTTGCTAATTTGCTAATTTTTGACATGCAAAAAATTTGTCGAAATGTATGTATATTTTAATGCAGTATTTATACTGATGACCGGAGCTTTTGATTAAGGTACCATTTATCAAAATCAAGCCACTATTACGTCTCCTATTAAATAATCAATCAAATTCGCAAATTTGCAAAGGCTAACCCCTTTGCTAATTTGCTAATTTTTGACATGCAAAAAATTTATCGAAATGTATGTATATTTTAATGCAGTATTTATACTGATGACCAGAGCTTTTGATTAAGGTATCATTTATTAAAATAGGGCCACTATTACGTCTCCTATTGAATAATCAATCAAATTCGCAAATTTGCAAAGGCTAACCCCTTTGCTAATTTGCTAATTTTTGACATGCGAAAAATTTGTCGAAATGTATGTATATTTTAATGCAGTATTTATACTGATGACCAGAGCTTTTGATTAAGGTATCATTTATTAAAATAGGGCCACTATTACGTCTCCTATTGAATAATCAATGAAATTCGCAAATTTGCAAAGGCTACCCCTTTGCTAATTTGCTAATTTTTGACATGCAAAAAATTTATCGAAATGTATGTATATTTTAATGCAGTATTTTTACTGATGACCAGAGCTTTTGATTAAGGTATCATTTATTAAAATAGGGCCACTATTACGTCTCCTATTGAATAATCAATGAAATTCGCAAAGATAAGGCTAACCCCTTTGCTAATTTGCTAATTTTTGACATGCGAAAAATTTGTCGAAATGTATGTATATTTTAATGCAGTATTTATACTGATGACCAGAGCTTTTGATTAAGGTATCATTTATTAAAATAGGGCCACTATTACGTCTCCTATTGAATAATCAATCAAATTCGCAAATTTGCAAAGGCTAACCCCTTTGCTAATTTGCTAATTTTTGACATGCAAAAAATTTATCGAAATGTATGTATATTTTAATGCAGTATTTATACTGATGACCGGAGCTTTTGATTAAGGTACCATTTATCAAAATCAAGCCACTATTACGTCTCCTATTAAATAATCAATGAAATTCGTAAATTTGCAAAAACTAACCCCTTTGCTAATTTGCTAATTTTTGGCATGCAAAAAATTTGTCGAAATGTATGTATATTTTAATGCAGTATTTATACTGATGACCGGAGCTTTTGATTAAGGTACCATTTATCAAAATCAAGCCACTATTACGTCTCCTATTAAATAATCAATGAAATTCGTAAAATTGCAAAGGCTAACCCCTTTGCTAATTTGCTAATTTTTGGCATGCAAAAAATTTGTCGAAATGTATGTATATTTTAATGCAGTATTTATACTGATGACCAGAGTTTTTGATTAAGGTATCATTTATTAAAATAGGGCCACTATTACGTCTCCTATTGAATAATCAATCAAATTCGCAAATTTGCAAAGGCTAACCCCTTTGCTAATTTGCTAATTTTTGACATGCGAAAAATTTGTCGAAATGTATGTATATTTTAATGCAGTATTTATACTGATGACCAGAGCTTTTGATTAAGGTATCATTTATTAAAATAGGGCCACTATTACGTCTCCTATTGAATAATCAATCAAATTCGCAAATTTGCAAAGGCTAACCCCTTTGCTAATTTGCTAATTTTTGACATGCAAAAAATTTATCGAAATGTATGTATATTTTAATGCAGTATTTATACTGATGACCGGAGCTTTTGATTAAGGTACCATTTATCAAAATCAAGCCACTATTACGTCTCCTATTAAATAATCAATGAAATTCGTAAATTTGCAAAAACTAACCCCTTTGCTAATTTGCTAATTTTTGGCATGCAAAAAATTTGTCGAAATGTATGTATATTTTAATGCAGTATTTATACTGATGACCGGAGCTTTTGATTAAGGTACCATTTATCAAAATCAAGCCACTATTACGTCTCCTATTAAATAATCAATGAAATTCGTAAATTTGCAAAAACTAACCCCTTTGCTAATTTGCTAATTTTTGGCATGCAAAAAATTTGTCGAAATGTATGTATATTTTAATGCAGTATTTATACTGATGACCGGAGCTTTTGATTAAGGTACCATTTATCAAAATCAAGCCACTATTACGTCTCCTATTAAATAATCAATGAAATTCGTAAAATTGCAAAGGCTAACCCCTTTGCTAATTTGCTAATTTTTGGCATGCAAAAAATTTGTCGAAATGTATGTATATTTTAATGCAGTATTTATACTGATGACCAGAGCTTTTGATTAAGGTATCATTTATTAAAATAGGGCCACTATTACGTATCCTATTGAATAATCAATCAAATTCGCAAATTTGCAAAGGCTAACCCCTTTGCTAATTTGCTAATTTTTGACATGCAAAAAATTTATCGAAATGTATGTATATTTTAATGCAGTATTATTACTGATGACCAGAGCTTTTGATTAAAGTATAGTTTATTAAAATAGGGCCACTATTACGTCTCCTATTGAATAATCAATGAAATTCGCAAATTTGCAAAGGCTAACCCCTTTGCTAATTTGCTAATTTTTGACATGCAAAAAATTTGTCGAAATGTATGTATATTTTAATGCAGTATTTATACTGATGACCAGAGCTTTTGATTAAGGTATCATTTATTAAAATAGGGCCACTATTACGTCTCCTTTTGAATAATCAATGAAATTCGCAAATTTGCAAAGGCTAACCCCTTTGCTAATTTGCTAATTTTTTGCATGCAAAAAATTTGTCGAAATGTATGTATATTTTAATGCAGTATTTATACTGATGACCAGAGCTTTTGATTAAGGTATCATTTATTAAAATAGGGCCACTATTACGTCTCCTATTGAATAATCAATCAAATTCGCAAATTCGCAAATTTGCAAAGGCTAACCCCTTTGCTAATTTGCTAATTTTTGACATGCAAAACATTTGTCCAAATGTATGTATATTTTAATGCAGTATTTATACTGATGACCGGAGCTTTTGATTAAGGTACCATTTATCAAAATCAAGCCACTATTACGTCTCCTATTGAATAATCAATGAAATTCGCAAATTTGCAAAGGCTAACCCCTTTGCTAATTTGCTAATTTTTGACATGCGAAAAATTTGTCGAAATGTATGTATATTTTAATGCAGTATTTATACTGATGACCAGAGCTTTTGATTAAGGTATCATTTATTAAAATAGGGCCACTATTACGTCTCCTATTGAATAATCAATCAAATTCGCAAATTTGCAAAGGCTAACCCCTTTGCTAATTTGCTAATTTTTGACATGCAAAACATTTGTCCAAATGTATGTATATTTTAATGCAGTATTTATACTGATGACCGGAGCTTTTGATTAAGGTACCATTTATCAAAATCAAGCCACTATTACGTCTCCTATTAAATAATCAATGAAATTCGTAAATTTGCAAAGGCTAACCCCTTTGCTAATTTGCTAATTTTTGGCATGCAAAAAATTTGTCGAAATGTATGTATATTTTAATGCAGTATTTATACTGATGACCAGAGCTTTTGATTAAGGTATCATTTATTAAAATAGGGCCACTATTACGTATCCTATTGAATAATCAATCAAATTCGCAAATTTGCAAAGGCTAACCCCTTTGCTAATTTGCTAATTTTTGACATGCAAAAAATTTATCGAAATGTATGTATATTTTAATGCAGTATTATTACTGATGACCAGAGCTTTTGATTAAAGTATAGTTTATTAAAATAGGGCCACTATTACGTCTCCTTTTGAATAATCAATGAAATTCGCAAATTTGCAAAGGCTAACCCCTTTGCTAATTTGCTAATTTTTGACATGCAAAAAATTTGTCGAAATGTATGTATATTTTAATGCAGTATTTATACTGATGACCAGAGCTTTTGATTAAGGTATCATTTATTAAAATAGGGCCACTATTACGTCTCCTATTGAATAATCAATCAAATTCGCAAATTTGCAAAGGCTAACCCCTTTGCTAATTTGCTAATTTTTTGCATGCAAAAAATTTGTCGAAATGTATGTATATTTTAATGCAGTATTTATAATGATGACCAGAGCTTTTGATTAAGGTATCATTTATTAAAATAGGGCCACTATTACGTCTCCTATTGAATAATCAATGAAATTCGCAAATTTGCAAAGGCTAACCCTATTTTAATGCAGTATTTATACTGATGACCAGAGCTTTTGATTAAGGTATCATTTATTAAAATCAAGCCACTATTACGTCTCCTATTGAATAATCAATGAAATTCTCAAATTTGCAAAGGCTAACCCCTTTGCTAATTTGCTAATTTTTTGCATGCAAAACATTTGTCCAAATGTATGTATAGTTTAATGCAGTGTTTATACTGATGACTCCCTTGCTAATTTGCTAATTTTTTGCATTCAAAAAATTTGTCGAAATGTATGTATATTTTAATGCAGTATTTATACTGATGACCAGAGCTTTTGATTAAGGTATCATTTATTAAAATCGGGCCACTATTACGTCTCCTATTGAATAATCAATGAAATTCGCAAATTTGCAAAGGCTAACCCCTTTGCATATTTGCTAATTTTTTGCATGCAAAACATTTGTCCAAATGTATGTATAGTTTAATGCAGTGTTTATACTGATGACCAGAGCTTTTGATTAAGGTATCATTTATCAAAATCCGGCCACTATTACGTTTCCTTTTGAATAATCAATGAAATTCGCAAATTTGCAAAGGCTAACCCCTTTGCTAATTTGCTAACTTTTTGCATTCAAAAAATTTGTCGAAATGTATGTATATTTTAATGCAGTATTTATACTGATGACCGGAGCTTTTGATTAAGGTACCATTTATCAAAATCAAGCCACTATTACGTCTCCTATTAAATAATCAATGAAATTCGTAAATTTGCAAAGGCTAACCCCTTTGCTAATTTGCTAATTTTTGGCATGCAAAAAATTTGTCGAAATGTATGTATATTTTAATGCAGTATTTATACTGATGACCAGAGCTTTTGATTAAGGTATCATTTATTAAAATAGGGCCACTATTACGTATCCTATTGAATAATCAATCAAATTCGCAAATTTGCAAAGGCTAACCCCTTTGCTAATTTGCTAATTTTTGACATGCAAAAAATTTATCGAAATGTATGTATATTTTAATGCAGTATTATTACTGATGACCAGAGCTTTTGATTAAAGTATAGTTTATTAAAATAGGGCCACTATTACGTCTCCTTTTGAATAATCAATGAAATTCGCAAATTTGCAAAGGCTAACCCCTTTGCTAATTTGCTAATTTTTTGCATGCAAAAAATTTGTCGAAATGTATGTATATTTTAATGCAGTATTTATACTGATGACCAGAGCTTTTGATTAAGGTATCATTTATTAAAATAGGGCCACTATTACGTCTCCTATTGAATAATCAATCAAATTCGCAAATTTGCAAAGGCTAACCCCTTTGCTAATTTGCTAATTTTTTGCATGCAAAAAATTTGTCGAAATGTATGTATATTTTAATGCAGTATTTATAATGATGACCAGAGCTTTTGATTAAGGTATCATTTATTAAAATAGGGCCACTATTACGTCTCCTATTGAATAATCAATGAAATTCGCAAATTTGCAAAGGCTAACCCTATTTTAATGCAGTATTTATACTGATGACCAGAGCTTTTGATTAAGGTATCATTTATTAAAATCAAGCCACTATTACGTCTCCTATTGAATAATCAATGAAATTCTCAAATTTGCAAAGGCTAACCCCTTTGCTAATTTGCTAATTTTTTGCATGCAAAACATTTGTCCAAATGTATGTATAGTTTAATGCAGTGTTTATACTGATGACTCCCTTGCTAATTTGCTAATTTTTTGCATTCAAAAAATTTGTCGAAATGTATGTATATTTTAATGCAGTATTTATACTGATGACCAGAGCTTTTGATTAAGGTATCATTTATTAAAATCCGGCCACTATTACGTCTCCTATTGAATAATCAATGAAATTCGCAAATTTGCAAAGGCTAACCCCTTTGCATATTTGCTAATTTTTTGCATGCAAAACATTTGTCCAAATGTATGTATAGTTTAATGCAGTGTTTATACTGATGACCAGAGCTTTTGATTAAGGTATCATTTATTAAAATCCGGCCACTATTACGTCTCCTATTGAATAATCAATGAAATTCGCAAATTTGCAAAGGCTAACCCCTTTGCATATTTGCTAATTTTTTGCATGCAAAAAATTTGTCCAAATGTATGTATAGTTTAATGCAGTGTTTATACTGATGACCAGAGCTTTTGATTAAGGTATCATTTATCAAAATCCGGCCACTATTACGTTTCCTATTGAATAATCAATGAAATTTGCAAATTTGCAAAGGCTAACCCCTTTGCTAATTTGCTAATTTTTTGCATTCAAAAAATTTGTCGAAATGTATGTATATTTTAATGCAGTTTTTATACTGATGACCAGAGCTTTTGATTAAGGTATCATTTATCAAAATCGGGCCATTATTACGTCTCCTATTGAATAATCAATGAAATTCGTAAATTTGCAAAGGCTAACCCCTTTGCAAATTTGCTAATTTTTTGCATGCAAAACATTTGTCCAAATGTATGTATAGTTTAATGCAGTGTTTATACTGATGACCAGAGCTTTTGATTAAGGTATCATTTATCAAAATCCGGCCACTATTACGTTTCCTATTGAATAATCAATGAAATTCGCAAATTTGCAAAGGCTAACCCCTTTGCTAATTTGCTAATTTTTTGCATTCAAAAAATTTAACGAAATGTATGTATATTTTAATGCAGTTTTTATACTGATGACCAGAGCTTTTGATTAAGGTATCATTTATCAAAATCGGGCCATTATTACGTCTCCTATTGAATAATCAATGAAATTCGTAAATTTGCAAAGGCTAACCCCTTTGCAAATTTGCTAATTTTTTGCATGCAAAACATTTGTCCAAATGTATGTATAGTTTAATGCAGTGTTTATACTGATGATCAGAGCTTTTGATTAAGGTATCATTTATCAAAATCCGGCCACTATTACGTCTCCTTTTGAATAATCAATGAAATTCGCAAATTTGCAAAGGCTAACCCCTTTGCTAATTTGCTAATTTTTTGCATGCAAAAAATTTGTCGAAATGTATGTATATTTTAATGCAGAATTTATACTGATGACCAGAGCTTTTGATTAAGGTATCATTTATTAAAATCAAGCCACTATTACGTCTCCTATTGAATAATCAATGAAATTCTCAAATTTGCAAAGGCTAACCCCTTTGCTAATTTGCTAATTTTTTGCATGCAAAAAATTTATCCAAATGTATGTATATTTTAATGCAGTATTTATACTGATGACCGGAGCTTTTGATTAAGGTACCATTTATCAAAATCAAGCCACTATTACGTCTCCTATTAAATAATCAATGAAATTCGTAAATTTGCAAAAACTAACCCCTTTGCTAATTTGCTAATTTTTGGCATGCAAAAAATTTGTCGAAATGTATGTATATTTTAATGCAGTATTTATACTGATGACCGGAGCTTTTGATTAAGGTACCATTTATTAAAATAGGGCCACTATTACGTCTCCTATTGAATAATCAATCAAATTCGCAAATTTGCAATGGCTAACCCCTTTGCTAATTTGCTAATTTTTGGCATGCAAAAAATTTGTCGAAATGTATGTATATTTTAATGCAGTATTTTTACTGATGACCAGAGCTTTTGATTAAGGTATCATTTATTAAAATAGGGCCACTATTACGTCTCCTATTGAATAATCAATGAAATTCGCAAATTTGCAAAGGCTACCCCTTTGCTAATTTGCTAATTTTTGACATGCAAAAAATTTGTCGAAATGTATGTATATTTTAATGCAGTATTTATACTGATGACCAGAGCTTTTGATTAAGGTATCATTTATTAAAATAGGGCCACTATTACGTCTCCTATTGAATAATCAATCAAATTCGCAAATTTGCAAAGGCTAACCCCTTTGCTAATTTGCTAATTTTTGACATGCAAAAAATTTGTCGAAATGAATGTATATTTTAATGCAGTATTTTTACTGATGACCAGAGCTTTTGATTAAGGTATCATTTATTAAAATAGGGCCACTATTATGTCTCCTATTGAATAATCAATCAAATTCGCAAATTTGAAAAGGCTAACCCCTTTGCTAATTTGCTAATTTTTGGCATGCAAAAAATTTGTCGAAATGTATGTATATTTTAATGCAGTATTTATACTGATGACCGGAGCTTTTGATTAAGGTACCATTTATCAAAATCAAGCCACTATTACGTCTCCTATTAAATAATCAATGAAATTCGTAAATTTGCAAAGGCTAACCCCTTTGCTAATTTGCTAATTTTTGGCATGCAAAAAATTTGTCGAAATGTATGTATATTTTAATGCAGTATTTATACTGATGACCAGAGCTTTTGATTAAGGTATCATTTATTAAAATAGGGCCACTATTACGTCTCCTTTTGAATAATCAATGAAATTCCCAAATTTGCAAAGGCTAACCCCTTTGCTAATTTGCTAATTTTTTGCATGCAAAAAATTTATCGAAATGTATGTATATTTTAATGCAGTATTTATACTGATGACCGGAGCTTTCGATTAAGGTACCATTTATCAAAATCAAGCCACTATTACGTCTCTTATTAAATAATCAATGAAATTCGTAAATTTGCAAAGGCTAACCCCTTTGCTAATTTGCTAATTTTTGGCATGCAAAAAATTTGTCGAAATGTATGTATATTTTAATGCAGTATTTATACTGATGACCGGAGCTTTTGATTAAGGTACCATTTATCAAAATCAAGCCACTATTACGTCTCCTATTAAATAATCAATGAAATTCGTAAATTTGCAAAGGCTAACCCCTTTGCTAATTTGCTAATTTTTGGCATGCAAAAAATTTGTCGAAATGTATGTATATTTTAATGCAGTATTTATACTGATGACCAGAGCTTTTGATTAAGGTATCATTTATTAAAATAGGGCCACTATTACGTCTCCTATTGAATAATCAATCAAATTCGCAAATTTGCAAAGGCTAACCCCTTTGCTAATTTGCTAATTTTTGACATGCAAAAAATTTATCGAAATGTATGTATATTTTAATGCAGTATTTATACTGATGACCAGAGCTTTTGATTAACGTATCATTTATTAAAATAGGGCCACTTTTATGTCTCCTGTGGAATAATCAATCAAATTCGCAAATTTGCAAAGGCTAACCCCTTTGCTAATTTGCTAATTTTTGACATGCAAAAAATTGATCGAAATGTATGTATATTTTAATGCAGTATTTTTACTGATGACCAGAGCTTTTGATTAAGGTATCATTTATTAAAATAGGGCCACTATTACGTCTCCTATTGAATAATCAATGAAATTCGCAAATTTGCAAAGGCTAACCCCTTTGCTAATTTGCTAATTTTTGACATGCAAAAAATTTGTCGAAATGTATGTATATTTTAATGCAGTATTTATACTGATGACCGGAGCTTTTGATTATGGTACCATTTATCAAAATCAAGCCACTATTACGTCTCCTATTGAATAATCAATGAAATTCGTAAATTTGCAAAGGCTAACCCCCTTGGCTAATTTGCTAATTTTTGGCATGCAAAAAATTTCAAAAAAGACCAGAGCTTTTGATTAAGGTATCATTTATTAAAATAGGGCCACTATTACGTCTCCTATTGAATAATCAATGAAATTCGCAAATTTGCAAAGGCTAACCCCTTTGCTAATTTGCTAATTTTTGACATGCAAAAAATTTGTCGAAATGTATGTATATTTTAATGCAGTATTTATACTGATGACCAGAGCTTTTGATTAAGGTATCATTTATTAAAATAGGGCCACTATTATGTCTCCTATTGAATAATCAATCAAATTCGCAAATTTGAAAAGGCTAACCCCTTTGCTAATTTGCTAATTTTTGACATGCAAAAAATTTATCGAAATGTATGTATATTTTAATGCAGTATTTTTACTGATGACCAGAGCTTTTGATTAAGGTATCATTTATTAAAATAGGGCCACTATTATGTCTCCTATTGAATAATCAATGAAATTCGCAAATTTGCAAAGGCTAACCCCTTTGCTAATTTGCTAATTTTTGACATGCAAAAAATTTATCGAAATGTATGTATATTTTAATGCAGTATTTTTACTGATGACCAGAGCTTTTGATTAAGGTATCATTTATTAAAATAGGGCCACTATTACGTCTCCTATTGAATAATCAATGAAATTCGCAAATTTGCAAAGGCTAACCCCTTTGCTAATTTGCTAATTTTTGACATGCAAAAAATTTGTCGAAATGTATGTATATTTTAATGCAGTATTTATACTGATGACCAGAGCTTTTGATTAAGGTATCATTTATTAAAATAGGGCCACTATTACGTCTCCTTTTGAATAATCAATGAAATTCGCAAATTTGCAAAGGCTACCCTTTTGCTAATTTGCTAATTTTTTGCATTCAAAAAATTTGTCGAAATGTATGTATATTTTAATGCAGTATTTATACTGATGACCAGAGCTTTTGATTAAGGTATAATTTATTAAAATAGGGCCACTATTACGTCTCCTATTGAATAATCAATGAAATTCGCAAATTTGCAAAGGCTACCCCTTTGCTAATTTGCTAATTTTTGACATGCAAAAAATTTGTCGAAATGTATGTATATTTTAATGCAGTATTTATACTGATGACCAGAGCTTTTGATTAAGGTATCATTTATTAAAATAGGGCCACTATTACGTCTCTTATTGAATAATCAATGAAATTCGCAAATTTGCAAAGGCTAACCCCTTTGCTAATTTGCTAATTTTTGACATGCAAAAAATTTGTCGAAATGAATGTATATTTTAATGCAGTATTTATACTGATGACCGGAGCTTTTGATTAAGGTACCATTTATCAAAATCAAGCCACTATTACGTTTCCTATTAAATAATCAATGAAATTCGTAAATTTGCAAAAACTAACCCCTTTGCTAATTTGCTAATTTTTGGCATGCACAAAATTTGTCGAAATGTATGTATATTTTAATGCAGTATTTATACTGATGACCGGAGCTTTTGATTAAGGTACCATTTATCAAAATCAAGCCACTATTACGTCTCCTATTAAATAATCAATGAAATTCGCAAATTTGCAAAGGCTAACCTCTTTGCTAATTTGCTAATTTTTGACATGCAAAAAATTTGTCGAAATGTATGTATATTTTAATGCAGTATTTTTACTGATGACCAGAGCTTTTGATTAAGGTATCATTTATTAAAATAGGGCCACTATTACGTCTCCTATTGAATAATCAATGAAATTCGCAAATTTGCAAAGGCTACCCCTTTGCTAATTTGCTAATTTTTGACATGCAAAAAATTTATCGAAATGTATGTATATTTTAATGCAGTATTTATACTGATGACCGGAGCTTTTGATTAAGGTACCATTTATCAAAATCAAGCCACTATTACGTCTCCTATTAAATAATCAATGAAATTCGTAAATTTGCAAAAACTAACCCCTTTGCTAATTTGCTAATTTTTGGCATGCAAAAAATTTGTCGAAATGTATGTATATTTTAATGCAGTATTTATACTGATGACCAGAGCTTTTGATTAAGGTATCATTTATTAAAATAGGGCCACTATTACGTCTCCTATTGAATAATCAATGAAATTCGCAAATTTGCAAAGGCTAACCCCTTTGCTAATTTGCTAATTTTTGACATGCAAAAAATTTGTCGAAATGTATGTATATTTTAATGCAGTATTTATACTGATGACCAGAGCTTTTGATTAAGGTATCATTTATTAAAATAGGGCCACTATTACGTCTCCTTTTGAATAATCAATGAAATTCGCAAATTTGCAAAGGCTACCCCTTTGCTAATTTGCTAATTTTTTGCATTCAAAAAATTTGTCGAAATGTATGTATATTTTAATGCAGTATTTATACTGATGACCAGAGCTTTTGATTAAGGTATAATTTATTAAAATAGGGCCACTATTACGTCTCCTATTGAATAATCAATGAAATTCGCAAATTTGCAAAGGCTACCCCTTTGCTAATTTGCTAATTTTTGACATGCAAAAAATTTGTCGAAATGTATGTATATTTTAATGCAGTATTTATACTGATGACCAGAGCTTTTGATTAAGGTATCATTTATTAAAATAGGGCCACTATTACGTCTCCTATTGAATAATCAATGAAATTCGCAAATTTGCAAAGGCTACCCCTTTGCTAATTTGCTAATTTTTGACATGCAAAAAATTTATCGAAATGTATGTATATTTTAATGCAGTATTTTTACTGATGACCAGAGCTTTTGATTAAGGTATCATTTATTAAAATAGGGCCACTATTACGTCTCCTATTGAATAATCAATGAAATTCGCAAATTTGCAAAGGCTAACCCCTTTGCTAATTTGCTAATTTTTGACATGCGAAAAATTTGTCGAAATGTATGTATATTTTAATGCAGTATTTATACTGATGACCAGAGCTTTTGATTAAGGTATCATTTATTAAAATAGGGCCACTATTACGTCTCCTATTGAATAATCAATCAAATTCGCAAATTTGCAAAGGCTAACCCCTTTGCTAATTTGCTAATTTTTGACATGCAAAAAATTTATCGAAATGTATGTATATTTTAATGCAGTATTTATACTGATGACCGGAGCTTTTGATTAAGGTACCATTTATCAAAATCAAGCCACTATTACGTCTCCTATTAAATAATCAATGAAATTCGTAAATTTGCAAAAACTAACCCCTTTGCTAATTTGCTAATTTTTGGCATGCAAAAAATTTGTCGAAATGTATGTATATTTTAATGCAGTATTTATACTGATGACCGGAGCTTTTGATTAAGGTACCATTTATCAAAATCAAGCCACTATTACGTCTCCTATTAAATAATCAATGAAATTCGTAAAATTGCAAAGGCTAACCCCTTTGCTAATTTGCTAATTTTTGGCATGCAAAAAATTTGTCGAAATGTATGTATATTTTAATGCAGTATTTATACTGATGACCAGAGTTTTTGATTAAGGTATCATTTATTAAAATAGGGCCACTATTACGTCTCCTATTGAATAATCAATCAAATTCGCAAATTTGCAAAGGCTAACCCCTTTGCTAATTTGCTAATTTTTGACATGCGAAAAATTTGTCGAAATGTATGTATATTTTAATGCAGTATTTATACTGATGACCAGAGCTTTTGATTAAGGTATCATTTATTAAAATAGGGCCACTATTACGTCTCCTATTGAATAATCAATCAAATTCGCAAATTTGCAAAGGCTAACCCCTTTGCTAATTTGCTAATTTTTGACATGCAAAAAATTTATCGAAATGTATGTATATTTTAATGCAGTATTTATACTGATGACCGGAGCTTTTGATTAAGGTACCATTTATCAAAATCAAGCCACTATTACGTCTCCTATTAAATAATCAATGAAATTCGTAAATTTGCAAAAACTAACCCCTTTGCTAATTTGCTAATTTTTTGCATGCAAAAAATTTGTCGAAATGTATGTATATTTTAATGCAGTATTTATACTGATGACCGGAGCTTTTGATTAAGGTACCATTTATCAAAATCAAGCCACTATTACGTCTCCTATTAAATAATCAATGAAATTCGTAAATTTGCAAAAACTAACCCCTTTGCTAATTTGCTAATTTTTGGCATGCAAAAAATTTGTCGAAATGTATGTATATTTTAATGCAGTATTTATACTGATGACCGGAGCTTTTGATTAAGGTACCATTTATCAAAATCAAGCCACTATTACGTCTCCTATTAAATAATCAATGAAATTCGTAAAATTGCAAAGGCTAACCCCTTTGCTAATTTGCTAATTTTTGGCATGCAAAAAATTTGTCGAAATGTATGTATATTTTAATGCAGTATTTATACTGATGACCAGAGCTTTTGATTAAGGTATCATTTATTAAAATAGGGCCACTATTACGTATCCTATTGAATAATCAATCAAATTCGCAAATTTGCAAAGGCTAACCCCTTTGCTAATTTGCTAATTTTTGACATGCAAAAAATTTATCGAAATGTATGTATATTTTAATGCAGTATTATTACTGATGACCAGAGCTTTTGATTAAAGTATAGTTTATTAAAATAGGGCCACTATTACGTCTCCTTTTGAATAATCAATGAAATTCGCAAATTTGCAAAGGCTAACCCCTTTGCTAATTTGCTAATTTTTGACATGCAAAAAATTTGTCGAAATGTATGTATATTTTAATGCAGTATTTATACTGATGACCAGAGCTTTTGATTAAGGTATCATTTATTAAAATAGGGCCACTATTACGTCTCCTTTTGAATAATCAATGAAATTCGCAAATTTGCAAAGGCTAACCCCTTTGCTAATTTGCTAATTTTTTGCATGCAAAAAATTTGTCGAAATGTATGTATATTTTAATGCAGTATTTATACTGATGACCAGAGCTTTTGATTAAGGTATCATTTATTAAAATAGGGCCACTATTACGTCTCCTATTGAATAATCAATCAAATTCGCAAATTCGCAAATTTGCAAAGGCTAACCCCTTTGCTAATTTGCTAATTTTTGACATGCAAAACATTTGTCCAAATGTATGTATATTTTAATGCAGTATTTATACTGATGACCGGAGCTTTTGATTAAGGTACCATTTATCAAAATCAAGCCACTATTACGTCTCCTATTGAATAATCAATGAAATTCGCAAATTTGCAAAGGCTAACCCCTTTGCTAATTTGCTAATTTTTGACATGCGAAAAATTTGTCGAAATGTATGTATATTTTAATGCAGTATTTATACTGATGACCAGAGCTTTTGATTAAGGTATCATTTATTAAAATAGGGCCACTATTACGTCTCCTATTGAATAATCAATCAAATTCGCAAATTTGCAAAGGCTAACCCCTTTGCTAATTTGCTAATTTTTGACATGCAAAACATTTGTCCAAATGTATGTATATTTTAATGCAGTATTTATACTGATGACCGGAGCTTTTGATTAAGGTACCATTTATCAAAATCAAGCCACTATTACGTCTCCTATTAAATAATCAATGAAATTCGTAAATTTGCAAAGGCTAACCCCTTTGCTAATTTGCTAATTTTTGGCATGCAAAAAATTTGTCGAAATGTATGTATATTTTAATGCAGTATTTATACTGATGACCAGAGCTTTTGATTAAGGTATCATTTATTAAAATAGGGCCACTATTACGTATCCTATTGAATAATCAATCAAATTCGCAAATTTGCAAAGGCTAACCCCTTTGCTAATTTGCTAATTTTTGACATGCAAAAAATTTATCGAAATGTATGTATATTTTAATGCAGTATTATTACTGATGACCAGAGCTTTTGATTAAAGTATAGTTTATTAAAATAGGGCCACTATTACGTCTCCTTTTGAATAATCAATGAAATTCGCAAATTTGCAAAGGCTAACCCCTTTGCTAATTTGCTAATTTTTGACATGCAAAAAATTTGTCGAAATGTATGTATATTTTAATGCAGTATTTATACTGATGACCAGAGCTTTTGATTAAGGTATCATTTATTAAAATAGGGCCACTATTACGTCTCCTTTTGAATAATCAATGAAATTCGCAAATTTGCAAAGGCTAACCCCTTTGCTAATTTGCTAATTTTTTGCATGCAAAAAATTTGTCGAAATGTATGTATATTTTAATGCAGTATTTATACTGATGACCAGAGCTTTTGATTAAGGTATCATTTATTAAAATAGGGCCACTATTACGTCTCCTATTGAATAATCAATCAAATTCGCAAATTTGCAAAGGCTAACCCCTTTGCTAATTTGCTAATTTTTTGCATGCAAAAAATTTGTCGAAATGTATGTATATTTTAATGCAGTATTTATAATGATGACCAGAGCTTTTGATTAAGGTATCATTTATTAAAATAGGGCCACTATTACGTCTCCTATTGAATAATCAATGAAATTCGCAAATTTGCAAAGGCTAACCCTATTTTAATGCAGTATTTATACTGATGACCAGAGCTTTTGATTAAGGTATCATTTATTAAAATCAAGCCACTATTACGTCTCCTATTGAATAATCAATGAAATTCTCAAATTTGCAAAGGCTAACCCCTTTGCTAATTTGCTAATTTTTTGCATGCAAAACATTTGTCCAAATGTATGTATAGTTTAATGCAGTGTTTATACTGATGACTCCCTTGCTAATTTGCTAATTTTTTGCATTCAAAAAATTTGTCGAAATGTATGTATATTTTAATGCAGTATTTATACTGATGACCAGAGCTTTTGATTAAGGTATCATTTATTAAAATCCGGCCACTATTACGTCTCCTATTGAATAATCAATGAAATTCGCAAATTTGCAAAGGCTAACCCCTTTGCATATTTGCTAATTTTTTGCATGCAAAACATTTGTCCAAATGTATGTATAGTTTAATGCAGTGTTTATACTGATGACCAGAGCTTTTGATTAAGGTATCATTTATCAAAATCCGGCCACTATTACGTTTCCTTTTGAATAATCAATGAAATTCGCAAATTTGCAAAGGCTAACCCCTTTGCTAATTTGCTAATTTTTTGCATTCAAAAAATTTGTCGAAATGTATGTATATTTTAATGCAGTATTTATACTGATGACCGGAGCTTTTGATTAAGGTACCATTTATCAAAATCAAGCCACTATTACGTCTCCTATTAAATAATCAATGAAATTCGTAAATTTGCAAAGGCTAACCCCTTTGCTAATTTGCTAATTTTTGGCATGCAAAAAATTTGTCGAAATGTATGTATATTTTAATGCAGTATTTATACTGATGACCAGAGCTTTTGATTAAGGTATCATTTATTAAAATAGGGCCACTATTACGTATCCTATTGAATAATCAATCAAATTCGCAAATTTGCAAAGGCTAACCCCTTTGCTAATTTGCTAATTTTTGACATGCAAAAAATTTATCGAAATGTATGTATATTTTAATGCAGTATTATTACTGATGACCAGAGCTTTTGATTAAAGTATAGTTTATTAAAATAGGGCCACTATTACGTCTCCTTTTGAATAATCAATGAAATTCGCAAATTTGCAAAGGCTAACCCCTTTGCTAATTTGCTAATTTTTTGCATGCAAAAAATTTGTCGAAATGTATGTATATTTTAATGCAGTATTTATACTGATGACCAGAGCTTTTGATTAAGGTATCATTTATTAAAATAGGGCCACTATTACGTCTCCTATTGAATAATCAATCAAATTCGCAAATTTGCAAAGGCTAACCCCTTTGCTAATTTGCTAATTTTTTGCATGCAAAAAATTTGTCGAAATGTATGTATATTTTAATGCAGTATTTATAATGATGACCAGAGCTTTTGATTAAGGTATCATTTATTAAAATAGGGCCACTATTACGTCTCCTATTGAATAATCAATGAAATTCGCAAATTTGCAAAGGCTAACCCTATTTTAATGCAGTATTTATACTGATGACCAGAGCTTTTGATTAAGGTATCATTTATTAAAATCAAGCCACTATTACGTCTCCTATTGAATAATCAATGAAATTCTCAAATTTGCAAAGGCTAACCCCTTTGCTAATTTGCTAATTTTTTGCATGCAAAACATTTGTCCAAATGTATGTATAGTTTAATGCAGTGTTTATACTGATGACTCCCTTGCTAATTTGCTAATTTTTTGCATTCAAAAAATTTGTCGAAATGTATGTATATTTTAATGCAGTATTTATACTGATGACCAGAGCTTTTGATTAAGGTATCATTTATTAAAATAGGGCCACTATTACGTCTCCTATTGAATAATCAATCAAATTCGCAAATTTGCAAAGGCTAACCCCTTTGCTAATTTGCTAATTTTTGACATGCAAAAAATTTATCGAAATGTATGTATATTTTAATGCAGTATTTATACTGATGACCAGAGCTTTTGATTAACGTATCATTTATTAAAATAGGGCCACTTTTATGTCTCCTGTGGAATAATCAATCAAATTCGCAAATTTGCAAAGGCTAACCCCTTTGCTAATTTGCTAATTTTTGACATGCAAAAAATTGATCGAAATGTATGTATATTTTAATGCAGTATTTTTACTGATGACCAGAGCTTTTGATTAAGGTATCATTTATTAAAATAGGGCCACTATTACGTCTCCTATTGAATAATCAATGAAATTCGCAAATTTGCAAAGGCTAACCCCTTTGCTAATTTGCTAATTTTTGACATGCAAAAAATTTGTCGAAATGTATGTATATTTTAATGCAGTATTTATACTGATGACCGGAGCTTTTGATTATGGTACCATTTATCAAAATCAAGCCACTATTACGTCTCCTATTGAATAATCAATGAAATTCGTAAATTTGCAAAGGCTAACCCCCTTGGCTAATTTGCTAATTTTTGGCATGCAAAAAATTTCAAAAAAGACCAGAGCTTTTGATTAAGGTATCATTTATCAAAATCGGGCCATTATTACGTCTCCTATTGAATAATCAATGAAATTCGTAAATTTGCAAAGGCTAACCCCTTTGCAAATTTGCTAATTTTTTGCATGCAAAACATTTGTCCAAATGTATGTATAGTTTAATGCAGTGTTTATACTGATGATCAGAGCTTTTGATTAAGGTATCATTTATCAAAATCCGGCCACTATTACGTCTCCTTTTGAATAATCAATGAAATTCGCAAATTTGCAAAGGCTAACCCCTTTGCTAATTTGCTAATTTTTTGCATGCAAAAAATTTGTCGAAATGTATGTATATTTTAATGCAGAATTTATACTGATGACCAGAGCTTTTGATTAAGGTATCATTTATTAAAATCAAGCCACTATTACGTCTCCTATTGAATAATCAATGAAATTCTCAAATTTGCAAAGGCTAACCCCTTTGCTAATTTGCTTTTTTGCATTCAAAAAATTTGTCGAAATGTATGTATATTTTAATGCAGTTTTTATACTGATGACCAGAGCTTTTGATTAAGGTATCATTTATTAAAATCCGGCCACTATTACGTCTCCTATTGAATAATCAATGAAATTCGCAAATTTGCAAAGGCTAACCCCTTGGCATATTTGCTAATTTTTTGCATGCAAAACATTTGTCCAAATGTATGTATAGTTTAATGCAGTGTTTATACTGATGACCAGAGCTTTTGATTAAGGTATCATTTATCAAAATCCGGCCACTATTACGTTTCCTATTGAATAATCAATGAAATTCGCAAATTTGCAAAGGCTAACCCCTTTGCTAATTTGCTAATTTTTTGCATTCAAAAAATTTGTCGAAATGTATGTATATTTTAATGCAGTTTTTATACTGATGACCAGAGCTTTTGATTAAGGTATCATTTATCAAAATCGGGCCATTATTACGTCTCCTATTGAATAATCAATGAAATTCGTAAATTTGCAAAGGCTAACCCCTTTGCAAATTTGCTAATTTTTTGCATGCAAAACATTTGTCCAAATGTATGTATAGTTTAATGCAGTGTTTATACTGATGATCAGAGCTTTTGATTAAGGTATCATTTATCAAAATCCGGCCACTATTACGTCTCCTATTGAATAATCAATGAAATTCGCAAATTTGCAAAGGCTAACCCCTTTGCTAATTTGCTAATTTTTTGCATTCAAAAAAATTTGTCGAAATGTATGTATATTTTAATGCAGTATTTATACTGATGACCAGAGCTTTTGATTAAGGTTTTATTTATTAAAATCCGGCCACTATTACGTCTCCTATTGAATAATCAATGAAATTCTCAAATTTGCAAAGGCTAACCCCTTTGCTAATTTGCTTTTTTGCATTCAAAAAATTTGTCGAAATGTATGTATATTTTAATGCAGTTTTTATACTGATGACCAGAGCTTTTGATTAAGGTATCATTTATCAAAATCGGGCCATTATTACGTCTCTTATTGAATAATCAATGAAATTCGTAAATTTGCAAAGGCTAACCCCTTTGCAAATTTGTTAATTTTTTGCATGCAAAACATTTGTCCAAATGTATGTATAGTTTAATGCAGTGTTTATACTGATGACCAGAGCTTTTGATTAAGGTATCATTTATTAAAATCAAGCCACTATTACGTCTCCTATTGAATAATCAATGAAATTCTCAAATTTGCAAAGGCTAACCCCTTTGCTAATTTGCTAATTTTTTGCATTCAAAAAATTTGTCGAAATGTATGTATATTTTAATGCAGTTTTTATACTGATGACCAGAGCTTTTGATTAAGGTATCATTTATCAAAATCGGGCCATTATTACGTCTCCTATTGAATAATCAATGAAATTCGTAAATTTGCAAAGGCTAACCCCTTTGCAAATTTGCTAATTTTTTGCATGCAAAATCTTTGTCGAAATGTATGTATAGTTTAATGCAGTGTTTATACTGATGACCAGAGCTTTTGATTAAGGTATCATTTATCAAAATCCGGCCACTATTACGTCTTCTATTGAATAATCAACGAAATTCGCAAATTTGCAAAGGCTAACCCCTTTGCTAATTTGCTTATTTTTTGCATGCAAAAAATTTGTCGAAATGTATGTATATTTTAATGCAGTATTTATACTGATGACCAGAGCTTTTGATTAAGGTATCATTTATCAAAATCGGGCCATTATTACGTCTCCTATTGAATAATCAATGAAATTCGTAAATTTGCAAAGGCTAACCCCTTTGCAAATTTGCTAATTTTTTGCATGCAAAAC
>OY744475.1:187591851-187646851 GCA_963556175.1 Tipula confusa | reverse complement strand
AATATAATAATATAATAATATAATAATATAATAATATAATAATATAATAATATAATAATATAATAATATAATAATATAATAATATAATAATATAATAATATAATAATATAATAATATAATAATATAATAATATAATAATATAATAATATAATAATATAATAATATAATAATATAATAATATAATAATATAATAATATAATAATATAATAATATAATAATATAATAATATAATAATATAATAATATAATAATATAATAATATAATAATATAATAATATAATAATATAATAATATAATAATATAATAATATAATAATATAATAATATAATAATATAATAATATAATAATAATAATAATATAATAATATAATAATATAATAATATAATAATATAATAATATAATAATATAATAATATAATAATATAATAATATAATAATATAATAATATAATAATATAATAATATAATAATATAATAATATAATAATATAATAATATAATAATATAATAATATAATAATATAATAATATAATAATATAATAATATAATAATATAATAATATAATAATATAATAATATAATAATATAATAATATAATAATATAATAATATAATAATATAATAATATAATAATATAATAATATAATAATATAATAATATAATAATATAATAATATAATAATATAATAATATAATAATATAATAATATAATAATATAATAATATAATAATATAATAATATAATAATATAATAATATAATAATATAATAATATAATAATATAATAATATAATAATATAATAATATAATAATATAATAATATAATAATATAATAATATAATAATATAATAATATAATAATATAATAATATAATAATATAATAATATAATAATATAATAATATAATAATATAATAATATAATAATATAATAATATAATAATATAATAATATAATAATATAATAATATAATAATATAATAATATAATAATATAATAATATAATAATATAATAATATAATAATATAATAATATAATAATATAATAATATAATAATATAATAATATAATAATATAATAATATAATAATATAATAATATAATAATATAATAATATAATAATATAATAATATAATAATATAATAATATAATAATATAATAATATAATAATATAATAATATAATAATATAATAATATAATAATATAATAATATAATAATATAATAATATAATAATATAATAATATAATAATATAATAATATAATAATATAATAATATAATAATATAATAATATAATAATATAATAATATAATAATATAATAATATAATAATATAATAATATAATAATATAATAATATAATAATATAATAATATAATAATATAATAATATAATAATATAATAATATAATAATATAATAATATAATAATATAATAATATAATAATATAATAATATAATAATATAATAATATAATAATATAATAATATAATAATATAATAATATAATAATATAATAATATAATAATATAATAATATAATAATATAATAATATAATAATATAATAATATAATAATATAATAATATAATAATATAATAATATAATAATATAATAATATAATAATATAATAATATAATAATATAATAATATAATAATATAATAATATAATAATATAATAATATAATAATATAATAATATAATAATATAATAATATAATAATATAATAATATAATAATATAATAATATAATAATATAATAATATAATAATATAATAATATAATAATATAATAATATAATAATATAATAATATAATAATATAATAATATAATAATATAATAATATAATAATATAATAATATAATAATATAATAATATAATAATATAATAATATAATAATATAATAATATAATAATATAATAATATAATAATATAATAATATAATAATATAATAATATAATAATATAATAATATAATAATATAATAATATAATAATATAATAATATAATAATATAATAATATAATAATATAATAATATAATAATATAATAATATAATAATATAATAATATAATAATATAATAATATAATAATATAATAATATAATAATATAATAATATAATAATATAATAATATAATAATATAATAATATAATAATATAATAATATAATAATATAATAATATAATAATATAATAATATAATAATATAATAATATAATAATATAATAATATAATAATATAATAATATAATAATATAATAATATAATAATATAATAATATAATAATATAATAATATAATAATATAATAATATAATAATATAATAATATAATAATATAATAATATAATAATATAATAATATAATAATATAATAATATAATAATATAATAATATAATAATATAATAATATAATAATATAATAATATAATAATATAATAATATAATAATATAATAATATAATAATATAATAATATAATAATATAATAATATAATAATATAATAATATAATAATATAATAATATAATAATATAATAATATAATAATATAATAATATAATAATATAATAATATAATAATATAATAATATAATAATATAATAATATAATAATATAATAATATAATAATATAATAATATAATAATATAATAATATAATAATATAATAATATAATAATATAATAATATAATAATATAATAATATAATAATATAATAATATAATAATATAATAATATAATAATATAATAATATAATAATATAATAATATAATAATATAATAATATAATAATATAATAATATAATAATATAATAATATAATAATATAATAATATAATAATATAATAATATAATAATATAATAATATAATAATATAATAATATAATAATATAATAATATAATAATATAATAATATAATAATATAATAATATAATAATATAATAATATAATAATATAATAATATAATAATATAATAATATAATAATATAATAATATAATAATATAATAATATAATAATATAATAATATAATAATATAATAATATAATAATATAATAATATAATAATATAATAATATAATAATATAATAATATAATAATATAATAATATAATAATATAATAATATAATAATATAATAATATAATAATATAATAATATAATAATATAATAATATAATAATATAATAATATAATAATATAATAATATAATAATATAATAATATAATAATATAATAATATAATAATATAATAATATAATAATATAATAATATAATAATATAATAATATAATAATATAATAATATAATAATATAATAATATAATAATATAATAATATAATAATATAATAATATAATAATATAATAATATAATAATATAATAATATAATAATATAATAATATAATAATATAATAATATAATAATATAATAATATAATAATATAATAATATAATAATATAATAATATAATAATATAATAATATAATAATATAATAATATAATAATATAATAATATAATAATATAATAATATAATAATATAATAATATAATAATATAATAATATAATAATATAATAATATAATAATATAATAATATAATAATATAATAATATAATAATATAATAATATAATAATATAATAATATAATAATATAATAATATAATAATATAATAATATAATAATATAATAATATAATAATATAATAATATAATAATATAATAATATAATAATATAATAATATAATAATATAATAATATAATAATATAATAATATAATAATATAATAATATAATAATATAATAATATAATAATATAATAATATAATAATATAATAATATAATAATATAATAATATAATAATATAATAATATAATAATATAATAATATAATAATATAATAATATAATAATATAATAATATAATAATATAATAATATAATAATATAATAATATAATAATATAATAATATAATAATATAATAATATAATAATATAATAATATAATAATATATACTAATATAATAATATAATAATATATACTAATATAATAATATAATAATATAATAATATATACTAATATAATAATATAATAATATAATAATATATACTAATATAATAATATAATAATATAATAATATATACTAATATAATAATATAATAATATAATAATATAATAATATATACTAATATAATAATATAATAATATAATAATATATACTAATATAATAATATAATAATATAATAATATATACTAATATAATAATATAATAATATAATAATATATACTAATATAATAATATAATAATATAATAATATATACTAATATAATAATATAATAATATAATAATATATACTAATATAATAATATAATAATATAATAATATATACTAATATAATAATATAATAATATAATAATATATACTAATATAATAATATAATAATATAATAATATATACTAATATAATAATATAATAATATAATAATATATACTAATATAATAATATAATAATATAATAATATAATAATATAATAATATATACTAATATAATAATATAATAATATAATAATATATACTAATATAATAATATAATAATATAATAATATATACTAATATAATAATATAATAATATAATAATATAATAATATATACTAATATAATAATATAATAATATAATAATATATACTAATATAATAATATAATAATATAATAATATATACTAATATAATAATATAATAATATAATAATATAATAATATAATAATATAATAATATAATAATATAATAATATAATAATATAATAATATAATAATATAATAATATAATAATATAATAATATAATAATAAAATAATATTTGTTCTATTTATTTTTTTTTATTGGGAAAGATGCGTTTAAGCACGTTGTGTAGAACTTGTTGAAGACAGCTAACGTCACCAGGAATCTGCATCTGAAATAAATTAAAATAATTACTTAATTAATCAATTAAAATTGAAAGTTAATTAAATGAAATTGAATTCATATCTTATATTATGTACTTTCTTCTTTATTTACAAATTTTATAAATCAAAACAATGTCAAAAATATTAATGTTAAAAACCTTACAAATGTTAGGAAGTAGAAAACCTCACTAATGTCAATTTGAATTTAACCCTGCAAATGATAGTGAGTAAAAATTTATACTAAAAATGTGACATCTGCAATGAAATTGTATGA
The DNA here is from genome assembly GCA_963556175.1 of Tipula confusa. Classification (NCBI taxonomy): domain Eukaryota; kingdom Metazoa; phylum Arthropoda; class Insecta; order Diptera; family Tipulidae; genus Tipula; species Tipula confusa. Next base: position 187,641,692 of record OY744475.1, on the reverse strand, counting down.
AACAAATATTTTTAACCATAATGTGAAAAATATTTTTGGTCTCTTGATCGAAGACCGCAAAGCTGAAAACATCAATCTAAAAGCAAAATAAATAAAGTGAACTTTTAGAAATAATAATAAAGTTTTAAAAAATAAAACTGAATGGTACAAAGAGCCTCTGTGTAGACTATCGAAGACTAAATGCGATAGTGCTTCGTGATGGATATCCAGTAACCCTGATTGAAAATTAAATTCGGTCGGTTGTGGGAAATCAAATAATTTTAGACTTTTGCAGTGGTTTGTCTACGTACTCGTAGCTGAGGAGTTCATTAAGTGTAGATTGGATGCCGTATTGTTACAAGAAAGTGTTGGCCCGTTCCACCCTGTATTCTACTACATCTTTCAAGTTACAAATTTTTAAAAATCCAGTATCATACAAATCGTGCAAACATTTTCGTTTTGTTTTAGCCATTCCTATAGCACAAAAAAGTTAATCTCTATAATTTATTTAGAATACTTGCACCAAAATATTTGTGTGCTAAATATATATTTGCATACGTGTATTTACACATTTGAACATATATTTATTTTAGTAATTTTATTAAATTGAAAAGTTAAATAAATTTTTTTTTTTTTTAATGCATTACCAAAATATATTTTCATCCTATTTATCTGCATAACATATTTATGTATGTATCGTTTGGGTATAATCTCATGGGTGTGCAATTTTTTTTATAAGGTTCGATTTTTTTAAATTTATGATAATGTAATCCACTCCAAAAGAGCTTCCTTTAGACAGTTACCGAAGCTTTTATCGATAATAATGGCTATTTAATTTTCGCCCATTTGGTAGCAGACTGTTATGATTCTACATTTTTGAGAATGAAAATGGATCATCCAAGCTGGGCAATACGAAACAATTATAAGTGTCAAACACTTATATCCTTTTTTACTGTAAAACACTATCTTGTTCATGTTGATGGATTTACTGGATGTACATCACGATAGTGAGGCCAATTATAACCCATGGGTCCATAGTTTGATAGTTTAAGATACAGCAAAAGTTATTATGAACAAGCTTACCTCATTGCAGATGCTAGAATGTCTCGAATCACATGAGCAATGAGCACCTGTCCTACGGCGGCAATGGAAGCCCTCATTGGAATCACTCCACATCATATTTACGTCAAAAGATCAGCTGCTACTTGTGCAGCTAGATTACAGATGGTGAATCAATGAAGTCATGATAATCATATAGGTCATCTGGATATTTTAAATTATCTTTCAGACTTGGATATGTTCTTTCGAGTTCCGTACGTGATTCCCAAAGAATTCTGCTCTTATCAACCTAGTCTGATCCACGGATGGATCAAAAATGAATAGTGGAGTAGACATTGGTGTCTTTGGACCCAACTACAAAATATTGAAATCACAGGAAACTTATCCCAGTGTTTTCTAGCTAAAATTCACGACATCGAAACCTGCGTCTCAACTATTATGACTAAAGGTCTTAAAGGAGCCTCCATTCACATTTTCTCCGACAGCCAAGCAGCATTGAAAGCACTGGCTTCTAACTGTCTGGACTCTAAGTCGGTTAAAAGCTGTTATAATTTTCTACAATCTCTCTTGTCATAACAAAGTTAGGTTGCGGTGGGTACCTGGTTACAGGGGTATAACTGCAAAAAAGATAGCCTACGAGTTTGCGCGGGCAGGTCATCAGCTGCACTAATTGGCCCTGAGCCGTTATGTGGTATCCCGTTGGCTTCAGTAGCCTACACAATTAGTAAATGGAAAAAAATGCAGTGCTTGACCTATTGTTATTGTATTTTTGGTCTTAGCCGGGACTTGGCCGTCAATTTAAATAAAGGAAATATTAGGAAGCTAGTAAGTTTTCTTTTAGATCAGTGCAACCTGAGATATCATTTGAATTTAATAAACTTGTCTACAGAGACGGAGTGCCGACTCTGTTTTGAAAACATCGAAACTGCAGAACACGTACTATGTGAGTGTGTTGCTCTGTGCACACTGAGGTGGCTTCATTTTGAGGAGAGGTATTTGACCCCGGAGAAATGTAGATTGGACTCTACAGGCAGCATTCTCACCTTTATTAGGAAGGTGGAGAAGCTAACAAATCTCAATGATAAAAATGATAAAAAATGTTGATGGTTAATAATTCTAGTTATTCTTCCTCGATCTTGTCCTGTTACTCAATTAGGTCACTTTTGAAGTCATAAAAGATACTCATAAAAGAAATTCTTCATGTCGGGCTATAGTATTGCTATAATTGGTCTTCCTAATAAAAAGTGGTCTAAAGTTATTGCTTAATAGATTACTCTTTAAAAGTTAGTGTTTGGTCCTCAAAAATCTGACACATATGTTGTTTTATCAATTTCACACCGGCTTTTCCTAGTCCTCTAAAGTAAGGACTTCCCGGGAGTATAAAATGCCATTTGGTTCTTTTTGTGATTCAGTACGCATCTTTAAAGTTTTAATATCAACCACAATCACCGAATATTTTTACATTCTGAAATCGCAGACGAGTTCAAGTTGAACCACCTTTGTGGCCATACTTATGAATTCAGAAATTTATCTCTATAGTAAATTTCGTTGCAGCGCCCTTTTTTCAAACTAATGGCACCAGCATAGTCTACTCCACTAAATGGAGATGATGGCAAGACTTTTTTTTCATTTGGTAATTTTTGAAGTAATTTCGACTTAATTAAGTTAAAGTGACCTGATTTTTTCCTTGTAGTATTTTTTGGTGTCCTTCTTTGATGATAAATTGATGAATTCTAGTATATTCTAGGTAATATTATTGATGATTATATTAGATTTGCAACCATTACAGTTGTACAATATACAGCTCTTAATCCCTGTTATTTCAGAGGGAACCTCTTCATACTTTTGTTTTTAGGTATGACTCAAAACGATGGCAGTTTGCCATATAGAGCATACCCGTGGAAATAATGACATAGTCACCTTAATTGTCACTGGCAGCCACATGACGCCATTGGCTTAGATGCGAACTTTATAGTAACTCTATTATCTTGTTGGCCATACATATCTTGTGATTGTGATTTCTCTTTTATCTAGTCAAAAAGACAGTCCAGCAGTATTGGTATGATGCATTGATTGGTTTCGTTGACTGTAATATATAAGATTAATTTTTGCCTGAAATTTACCATTAATTAATTTATTACATTATTAAAAATATAAAATTTTAAAAATTATAATATAAAGTAGATTTTAACTAAATTTATTAAACATTACAAATCAATAAAATTAACCGTTTTAAGTCCAATACGACATGTAACCAAACGAAAATCTAATTTATACACACTTTATTTGACACAAAACTTTGATTTAACGTTACAAATCAATTGAATTTACCGTTTTATGAGAAATTCTGCCTAGCAGTATTGGTATGACACATGTCAACATACTGATAAAATCAGAAGAGAGTATTAGGTGCTCGTAAATTTTAGTTTTTGGTGGATATTTAAGTGCTTCTTTACAAACATTGAACTGCAGAAACACGTAGCAATCAGACATTGACACCGAAATAAGAAAACAAAAAAAAACTATGCACTTCTTTGCACTTTTTGTATTTCCGCTTAGCGCATCTATGTGTTTTATTTGCACTGCTGCCAGCTTCAGCCACCATCTTCCAATTCTTAGTATGAGATCTTTCTTTGTCGAACATGTTTGTAAGGATGCACAATTAGTTGACAACTCAAAAGGCTTTTCGATTAATTAAATTCGAAACCGTTCTCAGGCTGCAATCACTGCTAAAGCCTCAAGTTCATATGAATGATATTTTTGAGCACATTTGGTGGCCTGCCCTCGGTGGTATGCTCTTGGTCGTTTTTTGTTGAAAATTTGAACCATTTTGAACTAGCATCGGTACACACTTCATAATCTAAATTTGGGTCATATATTGCTGAAGTTTGGCGACTTCCCAATTTAGATTTGATATATTCGAATGCGTTTATTTGTTCATCCGTCCATTGAAGTCGTACTAATTCCGAAGTTAATTGAGTTAACGGTTTCGCAGTGATATTAAAATTCTTCGTGAACTTTCGAAAAAATCCCGCTAATCCCAAAAATGGTCGTATTTGGGTTTTATCATTTGGTTGTGGAAAATTCCCAATGACATCGATATTCGTTTTTCTGAGTCTTATTCCTAGCTTTGAGACCGTGATGCTTTAATGTTCAAAAATCACTCTAATTTTTTTCATCATTTTCGAAGAACATTGGATCTCGCAGCTGATCCAACTTAACGATAATTGTTGTTCGCAATGACGTAGCTAACGCATAATCATTCAAGGTTTAAATTATGTATTTTATCAATGCTTCGTCGGATACTTTTGTTTTGCCGATAGCACACATTTTATAAAAGTTTTCGGTTGGATGCTATCTAATAATTGACAAGAATCTCGATAGATTTGAACCATATATTTGCTGCAACTTTAAGTTTTGTACCGATAACTAATAAAATGAGTCGCTGGTCTATTTCGTATATCTGTTGTAGTGATTGAATTTTTAATATAAATTGTTCTGAGTTTAAGACGGGTCAAATTCGGGTAAAATATCCACCACATCTGTAGAAAATAACCGTATGTGACTACCACCTTGCGACTTTCTCTCGCAATTTCATAACTGTTTTTCCCGCTCCAGTAATTCCCGTTCTCGTTTAATAACCAATTTTTGCTCACGCTTTATTAACTCGAGTTCATTGGGTATCGCTACACCGCTCCGGCGATCTGTTTTGTATCATCGTGTAGTTCTGATCTGAGTTGGTAGTTATCTCGTGGCTACCGGTAGTGCTATCGTTCGTATTTACCCTTTGTTGGTTATTTTGGTACTTGTTTAGCCGACCCAGCAAGGATTTATTATTTCCTGTTGATGGCAGTGAACGCTCTTCACAAGTATCAACTAACTCTATTTTACTTAACTCCGCGAAATCCATATTCTACACACTACTCGTTCTCGTTGATATTTCACTATTTTATTTACGCACAGGCTAATTTCACTTTTGAACTACAATTTTAATTAAATTTTAACGTTCACAATAATATACCATTTAACTTTTATATTTATTTTTTTTATTTAATTCAGATTCAAGTTAAAACGTCGTCTCTCTTATGTTTCTTTTTTTTGTTTCGTTCCTTGCCGCAGTCGTACTTCAACTATTTTTTCTATCCACTGCCTACTCGGTTACTATTAGGCTTGCCACCTTTGAAAAATGCCAGAGGAGGACAGTTAAACTTTTGCTTTAAACACTCCAAAACATGTTTGGTGTTGCGGTGTATGCGGATTTTGATTTTCTAATGTTGCGGTGTATGCGGATTTGATTTTCCAATTGTGTAAAATCGGATTTTGAGATTTTCCAATTGTGTAAAAACGAAGTTTTAGATTTTATAAATTTATTTTTATTTTAATTAAATTAGATTTAATTGTGTGGTAGCGTCTTGACTATGACAGAGTAGGAAAGCAACTAACTAAAATAGAATATTGTAATAGTTTAGTACTAAGAATTAGTACTATAATTATAAGACTATACATAAGCCTTGTACAAAGATATGAACGCATAATCAGTATTTTTAGAACATATCGGCCACCTTGAAATATCCATATATATTTCAAAATGTAAATTAATGTAAACTGATGATGGAAATTCATATTAAAATAAAATTACATAAAAACTAAAACTTAAGATTAAATTAAAAATAAAATCGTCAACACCAATTGACAATATAATAAATTTCAATAGACATTCATTATTCGTTAGTTCATTAACCTTAATTAAAGTAATTATTATATATTTTTTAAAGTATAGTAAAAATTAATAAGATGATTCAAAGACCAGATTATGAGCTATTTTCTATTTCAATAGGCAAAACACAAATTTTTGTAATCGCTCTTTTAAATATACCGGATTTGGTTTTTACTGAAACCACGCGAACCAAACCTTCACCATCCGGATTCGTTTTAATTACGCGACCAATGATCCACTTGGTAGGGGGAACGTTATCTTCTTTTAACAGAACCAATGACCCGACTTGAATATTTTCACTGGGGTTGGTCCATTTGTGACGCTGTTGTAACTCACACAAATATTCATTTGACCAGCGTTTCCAGAAGTGTTGCATCATGGATTGGAGTCGTTGGTAACGAGATAAACGGTTAAAATTTAAGTGTGATAGGGATGGTTCAGGAATTAAATTGACTGGATGGCCTATTAAAAAATGACCAGGAGTTAAAGGAGAGAGATCTGAAGGGTCGTGTGACATTGCACTGAGTGGTCTAGAATTAAGAATCGCTTCGATTTGAGCAGAAATGGTGGCAAGTTCTTCGTAAGAACAGATTTTGTCTCCTAGTACCCTTTTAAAATGATCTTTTGCACTTTTAACAGCGGCTTCCCACAGCCCGCCAAAGTGTGGAGAGCGAGGTGGGATTGTATGCCAGCGAATGCCTTCTTCGTGACAGTGTTTCAGAATTTCGTTTTTGTTAGTTTCTGTATTGAATAATTCTTGAAGTTTCAATAATTCTGATTTTGCCCCAATAAAATTAGTAGCATTATCAGAATATATATTAGTGCAACGACCTCGTCGAGATACGAACCGTCTTAATGCAGAGATAAATGCTTGCGTTGTGAGATCTTGAACGACTTCAATGTGAGTAGCTTTGGTTGAGAAACAAATGAATATGACAAGATACGCCTTGCAAATCACATTCGATCTAATTTTATAATTTACATTGAATGGGCCTGCATAGTCAATTCCAGTGTTTTCAAACGGGCGACTTGGCTGTATTCTTTCGACTGGTAATTGTAAGGCCTTTAATGAATTGTATTGTTTCCAAAAACTATCTATAAATTCTCGAAGTGCGATAGGACAATTTTCCTTGCGGACAGATTTTAAATGATATAGGTTGAACATATGGATGTATTTAATTCTCGGTTCATTTTCATAGTGGTTAAATAGAGATTCCCAAACCTGTTTATAATTTGCTTCAGTGTTGGGAATAGTTTGAATGAAATGATAAGCGGTACCACCTTTAAGGCAATTTTGTAAACATGTAAATTTTAATATAGAATTTAATCGAGTTTCATCATGAACCCTTTGTATGAAAGTTTCTCGGAATTCAATCCATGACGTGAAACTGCCATCAAATTTGGGAAGCGGAATTTCTGGTAACGGAAGTGAAAGCGGATGATGAAATTTCTGTTCAGGTGGTTTCTCATTAGTTTGGTTATATTGAATTGTTTCCAATAAGTTCCTAATTAAAGATTCGACCGATCTACATTTTGATTCGAAGTCTGAGCGTTCTATTTCTGAATTTTCAATGGCGGTGGGATCCACATCTTCCAAACTTGATTGTACATTTTCAAACTTATCGTATAATGATATTACTCTATTTAAAAGTGATTCTAGATCTCCTTTTGTTTGAATGGTCGTTGTATCGCTTACTATATTTTTATATCTAGTTATATATCCTTTATAGGCTTTTATTGACCGCTTATAAGAATCAATTTTATCTTGGTCGATCATAATGTTTAACGAATAATGAATATACTAAATTGAAATAATAAAATGGTTGGTGTTGACTTACTTGAACAATTAATAATAAGCAGTTGATTTAAATAATTCAGAGCTTTGTTGAAAAATGATTTCTATCATAAATGTTGTTGATGTGGTTAAAGATGATGTGTTCTTTTTAAATATTCGCTTCTATAGCGTTTTGCGGTGTGTAGATAAAAATGCTTCCTATCTTATATATTATCACGTGCTCGTGTTGTTTCTATATATTTTGTTTGATGAGCGCCAATAGCGAGGAGCGGTGTATAGAGAAAGCAGATGTTTCTTTGTTATATTACCACGTTTTCGTGGTCTTTCTTTTTATAGACAAAATGGCGTACTTTGTTAAGACACTTTTTTGTTTTAATCCGGCTCGAAGGACCAATGTTGCGGTGTATGCGGATTTTGATTTTCTAATGTTGCGGTGTATGCGGATTTGATTTTCCAATTGTGTAAAATCGGATTTTGAGATTTTCCAATTGTGTAAAAACGAAGTTTTAGATTTTATAAATTTATTTTTATTTTAATTAAATTAGATTTAATTGTGTGGTAGCGTCTTGACTATGACAGAGTAGGAAAGCAACTAACTAAAATAGAATATTGTAATAGTTTAGTACTAAGAATTAGTACTATAATTATAAGACTATACATAAGCCTTGTACAAAGATATGAACGCATAATCAGTATTTTTAGAACATTTGGTAAGTCTAAAACATCCACCAAACCATTTTGGCAAATCACTAATGAAATATCTTGATAAAGCAGGCCAAATAATTATACTTGTATCTATAGCAGGCAAGAAAGACAACCTTCTCGTCGATATGTGCCGAAAAATTTCATTAAATTCAATTTCAGAGTAGTTCAAAATTCAATCTATTTTTGTCGACGACAAAAACGTCGTAGGGGCGTTAAAAACGTTTCATAAAAATAAACTTTCATTAAAAATCTACCCTCTTTATAGTTCCTTGGTTTCCAGTGTTTACTATCGAACATCTCTTTAACCGCAGCTCGATTTATTTTCTTAACAGCCATTTCTTTTAGTTTGTTGAATTCAGCAATTGGATTTTTGTCTGTAAAGGCGCGAGTAATAATTTGTTTTTCAATATACTCATCGGGTTTTAGGTCAAAACTAAATATTGTGGCAAATTTCCAGTAGTTAGATTTGGTATGTTGTTTAATGTCCATTGCAATTGGATAGTTTTGAAATCCCATTTGTTGTCTTCTTCGCATATAGTAGCCCTTAGCATAGATAGTATTGTGCGGCTATATCTTCTTTCAATTGGTCATTCGCTCTCGGCGTTATGGTTGCGTTCATCACATGCTTTATGTCATTGTCTTCGCAAAAGCTTTGGAACAACTTACACATATAACCGTATAAGGAAATAGTTCAAGCTAAAAAATTTTCTGGAGCATCTTTATTGCCTTCTAAATTCCACATATCCCATATAGTCATGACTTAGTTAGGCGAATCTCCACTTGATCATTCTAGGAATGACACATTTATGCGCCCTGCGTAAGGCTAACAAACAAGTTGATATTTTTTCGCCAAATAATCGTGGAGTATTTGCCGTTAATCTGCGATTTGATGTGGTCGTTTCAACGTAATAAATATTTCCCTAAGATCTTCGTTCAATAGGTGCATACCATCAAGCTCGTGTTCCCCATTAGTAATTTTATAAATATCTAAACTGGCCGGTTGCATCAGTTCTTCCGTACCGTTTGTATTCCGACTCACCGCATTCTTTATATGTACTCCTGGCAGATATTCCATGAAAACATCGTAATTGGTAATTTTAGCCACCAGATTGAAATTTTTGGTATTAATTTTTTTTTTGTTGAACAACTTTGTAAAACGATTAAAGCTAAGGCTTCCAATTCGTATGATTGATACTTTTCTTTACATTGTGTGGTCTGTCTATTTAAATAGGCCAATGGCGTTTTTTTCATACTGATAGACTTGCAACTAAATTCCAACTAACAAATTAGGGTCATATATTGCTAACGTTTCACGATTTACTCATTTAGCATATAAACGCGGTATCGCGCTACCAAAATTTGGCAACAATATTAAAGTTTTTCATGTACGTTTGAAAGAATCCCGTCAATTCCATAAATTGTAGACGTATTTGAGTTCTGTTATTCGGCTGTATAAAATTTACATCGGCATCTGTTTTTGATCTTCTGGGTCTAACTCGTGATCCTAACACTTCATGTCTTAAAAATTCTACATTGCGTTTGACAAAAATGCTAGTTTCCAGGTTAAGCATCAGACCATGATTATCATTATCTAACGACCCCTCTAATTTTTCCATTCCCTCTGCGATCGTCTTACTTGGGATTATTATATCATCTAGATATACCACTATTTCCTCATTAGTCTCGCCAACTAATCAATCCAATATTTAACTGATGTCAATCAGCAGTAACAAAAGCGGTTATGGGTATTATAACTGGAGTATTCTTGACTCATCACTACATGGTAATAATTTGATAATAAATCTAAAACGGTGAAATAATTAGCCCCGAATAAACTGGCGTTCTTTTCCAGTCCTTCTCTTTGATATTTACATTGCAAAAAGGGTCACACGCCACAAAATATGGTATTTATTTTTCTGGTGGAGGACATTTTTGTGTTCGTGGAGGATGGAGGAAATTTCTTACGAAAGGAGGACTGTCCTCCAGAAAGGAGGACGGGTGGCAAGCCTAGTTACAATATAGAAGTCGACTACTCTGTTACACTGTGTTTATAATCGAACAAAATTTGAATATTTTATATGAGATGATGGTGTAGTTGGAACCATAATCTGGGCCTTACACCAGTTACAGTTCAATTCAATTTCTGTGTTTTTATTCATATTGAAATGAGGCAGAATCAAATGAAATCCCGATGTGAGCAGATGCTAGCGATGCCTCGTTGCCTCGTTGTCCTGATGATAAGTGTTTATTCGAGGTTGATCTATACATATTCGTTGTAAATACCCCGTGATAAAATAACTAGAACACACGATTTCAGCATATATGGACATGACCTGCAAGAAGTCTATTACATTTAATACACTGCATCTCTAAATATAAAAGAAAATCGATCCCTAAACATTCAATCAGTGATCTTACTACTGAATTATTCTATCGTATAGTATATTCTATCGATAAGATCGATTAATCGCGACATCTATTTTTTTTTAATTTAATTTAAATTATGGTTAATGATTGAAATTCATAACTTGGACTAACCATAGATACAGTACATAATAATGGTGGTTGATTTCTTGGTGGTGAAATTACAAATTTGGACGTTTCGTGGTTCCATTTCTAGTTTTAAGGGTGACAACTCTTGTCACTCCATCAGTACCCGGATGCACTTGGATCACCCTGCCAAGCAGCCATTGGTTCGCTGGTATATTTACTTTTATGACGACGACATCATTAAGTTTTATTGGTTGATGTGGCTGCTTCCATTTTGTTATCTGTTGTAGCGATGTCAATATCCATTCTGCCACCGTTTCCAGAAATGTTGATGAACGCGTTGAACAGTCTTCCATCGAGTTAGGTAGTGGGATTTATCTTCAGTGACATCTACCTCAGGACATTTGGTAAGTGGTTGTCCTACCAGAAAGTGATCTGGCATTAATAGATTTATTTCTTCTGCAAATAAGACACATATAGGTTTGGAGCTTAGGCACCTTTCAATTTCCGTCAAGAAAGTGTTCATTTCTTCTACTGTGAGTATAGTATTCCCGATGACCCGCTTTAAATGAAATTTTGTCGATTTTACTGCGGCTTCCTAAATACCGCCAAAATGAGGGGCACTAGGAGGTATGAAATGCCAGGAAATAGTGTTTTCTGTAATAAAATGAGAAATGTTAACTTAATTTTTAATTAATTGTGATACTTCTGCATTTATAATGTTCTTGGCTCCTTTGAAGCTTGTGTCCTCTTCGTGCTATGAATCTTCTTTGAGCTGCGAGAAATGACTCACCCGTGAGCTCCATTACCAGCTCTAGGTGAACAGCTTTTGTGCTGAAACATTCGTTGTCCCCGACCCTTGGTTACATGGATTGCCAACGGCCCAGCAAAATCAACTCCTGTTTTATGAAATGGGCGAATCAGTTCTACGCGTGAAGCTGTTCAATTTCCCATCATTTGGCGTTGTGGTTTCCCTTGGTAGTGCCTACGCACCATACACTTTCACGTGATTTCCTTAATAAAGCTTCGTCCACCGATCGACCATTAATTTGTCGATAAATTGCTAATAACAATGATGGCCCAGCATGGTTATACTTTTGATGAAGGTCAATTTCTTTCAATTTTCTCTTCTAAGATCAATTTGGTGAGTTTGAATTGTGCAGGCCTTGTACTATAGGGTGCAGTGCTATTTTTCAATACACCGCCGACTCGCAATATGATTGCTACGTCTACAAATGGATTTAGCGTTGTTAAACTGCTGGATTCACTGATTTTTTGATTTTGTTGAAGATGCGTTATTTCTGCATGATACGATATGGTTGATGTTCGTATTTACATATAGTTTGAAATGCAAGAAGGAGTTCTTGTGGTTGAAGTACGTAACCTAACTCTTCGGTAACTGAGATTAGCTCATTGATTTTAGCATTGTGTATGAATCTTATCATGAAGGCGATGAAACGTAATTTAAAAAATTATGAGCATCTGTTTAACATTGAGTCTAAAACTTCATTGGATATGAACCTACCGAATGTGTTGACTTTGATTGGTCGTTCGTCTTCCCTGTGTCCATAGCTATGTTCTTGTTCCGACCAATATTCTTCGTCGTTTATTATCCAATCAGGACTATCCCACCATAATTGATGTTTGCGCAGTTCTGGAGCATATAAACCGCGATTAGCACAATCTGCAGGATTTTGTAACGATGGCACGTGTTCCCAGTGATTTCATGGCACAATTTCTATTATCATGCGGATGTGCGATTAGCTACAAACATTGTCAATCGTCGAGGTTCGTTTGACAATCAATCTAGTACGATTTTAGAGTTGGTCCAACATATGATAATATCTATTTGGAAACTGGTTTCTACTTTCAATTTCTCAATTATCTGAGCGCCCCACAATTACAGCCTTGGTAATGATAGCTTTTTTATTGGTGCGACTTTGATCTTGGAAGTAATCAAATGAATGTATGTTTCTCTGTTAGGCGTGGTTATTTTGAAATAGACGACGGCTGCATACGTACTTTCGCTGGCATCGCTGAAACCATGAATGTCTAAACTGCAATTATAAGAAGAGTTAACAAATCTTGGAATACAAAAATGTTCGAATTCTTTTCTACTGTTTTAACTACTCTTCAGGCAATGAGTCATCCCACTTTAAGTTTAATAGCCATAACTTCTGCATACAATTTTTGAATTTAATTAATATTGGAGAGAGCCAACCAAGCGGATCAAATAGTCTACTTGTTTCGGATAGGATAACTCGTTTTGGGGTATCTGTATGGATCTTGAGATACCTTCTTGTACAGTATCTACCGCAATCATTAAATCATCGACGTATATACTCCACTCAATTTCGAAACATGCTACCGGATTGGATTACCTGTGCTCATCAACAATTTGTTTGAGGCATCTTATAGCCAAAAATGGAGCACTGGAAAGGCCATGTATGACTGTGGAAAGCTGGTACACCGAGATTGGATAGGTGGGTTTCTTTTGCCAAAGTATTTTTTGGTATTTGGTATCCTTATGTTAACTAACACTTGACGATACGTTTTCTCAATGTCCGCGGAAATCGCCACTTGGTGCTCTCTGGAAGAGTTATATCATAAAGATTAGACTTGGGCCAACAGCTAGATAGACATTTAGTGACCAGTACTACCTTTTGAAGATCCGTCAAAAACTACTCTTAATTTAGTCGTAACGCTTCCCTTTCTCAGTACGCCGTGGAGTGGTATGTAATACTCGTTGCTAATATCGCCATCGGATATTCTCTTCATATGATTCAGTAACTCATACTCCTTCATGAAATCGTGGTACATATGTGGCGGTCCTGTCCTAAATGAAACGCCGCATTGTAATATTATTATATTGTTCGCACAATGCACATATATAATATATAGTAAAATAGTATGAATATTAGAGATGTACATGTATATAAGAATAATTGGTATATACAAATTTGTAGTAAGTGTTAGCATTATCTATGTAATCAATCATGTTATAAATGTTAAATGTAAATGTATAGAAAATAGAAAAATTATGTTATGTATAAAGTTTATTGCACGGGACCATACCACGAAAGAAGATATTATATAACAACCGAATGCACTTAAAAAAGAAATATAAAAAGTAGCATCAGTTGCTCTCCGATTGTCTGGATGAAAATATATATTGTTAATTTGTGAATCAATAAATTTGTGAGTTTAAAATTTATAAAGCATTATAATTATTTGTTTTAATTTGGTGTATGGCCATTCGTTTGGACACATAATAAAAGTGCCGACACATATCTTTAAATCCAGGATCCCTCTCGAATCGCCTTTCAATGCATCGAAGGCGCTGTATTCCTATATTAATAGTATTGCTTAAGTTGTCTGGTGGTTGTTTGAAAGGTAACCTTATTTCAAATCTTCCATTTTTTCTGCGCGTAAAGTTATCTTTGCAGTGTTGCTCGCATAGTTCCTCTTCGGTTGAAAAATTCCGTTTCTTATCACTAAAAGACTCAATCTCCCAGAACCGTTTCAAGGTAGCATCTATATCGGCTACTGGTTCACTGTAGTTTATTGCTAAAAAGGACGATTTCTTCTGGCTTATAAAATTGAGAAGAAACAATCTGCTCTAATTAAAATATCTATGACACCTGGCTGATTGAAATTTGGGTCGGCCAATTGAAATGTATTCCACATGTTCGTTGGTATATTGTCTTTGTGGTAATGGATTCGACAAAGACATTTTGACAATTATTTCTTTTATGCACCCATCCACCACTTAATAAACTTATCGCCAGCTATAATATTTCTATTGCTAATCTAACATTGGCCGAAACAAAAAAATTTAAAACTTAAGTTGCTTTAATGCCCTCTGACATGTTAAAATCCTATCGATATAAATATATCTCCCTATACGTGTGCATAGTTTATTTGCTTGGTATTATATGCTAAAATCACTTGAGATTTAAAAAAAAGAAAATCCTTTTTATTTTCTTATCTATTCAATATTAAATTCGATTCAATGTAACGTTTAAATCCAAAAAGCTTTCAAAAGTAATCAAAATTCATTTTATCATATTTCATTTAAAATTCATTCAAAAAAATAATAAAAAAAATATATAATCTCTGTTTTAGACGAAGCGCAAGCACATAAGCAAAAAGAAGGCAAGATGTGATACAAATTTGTAAACAAAATCAAAGTAAGAAGAAGAACGACGTGATTTTTCCCTTTGTCACAGAGAATTGATAAACATTTTCATTTTGGTGCTTCTATAAAACAAAAGTTTTTTTTTTTTTTGTCTTTTTTCTTGAAAATGTTATTATCAAGAAGACAACATAGAAAATACAAAAAGAAAAACGAAAATAAAATAAAATAAACCATCATCTATTTTGTCTCAGATGATTTGACAAAGTTCATAAGTCTTATCAACACAAGCAACAACACAGTTTACAAAATCAACAAAACAAAAAAAAAACAAATTTTTTTTCTTTAAGTTGTTGTATTTTGAAAGATATATTGTAAGGCAGTACACTGTATGTTTGTCAGAAGGCGAAAATGTAAAATAAAATAAAAATTAGTGTGAAATTGAGGGTGATGGTGTGTGATAGCAATCACTTTTTTATTTTTATTTTTACGTTAAAACATACCGCATCTTTTTAGTATATGAAAATTATGTTTCCCACTTTTGTTCACCCCATTGTTTTCCACACTCTTATACGCAACGAATTTTTTTCGGTACGATCACTTTTTATTTGGATGTTGTTTATATGATGATAACAAAAACAAAATTTTTTCAAAATAAAAGAATATATGCGGTTTTGTATTTTGTTACATTGACAGAAGTAAGACAGAATTGGTTTAATCTAATGTTTGGAGGGCATGTTGTGTTTAAGAAACGTGTGGAAATTGGCAAAGATACATTTTCTCAAAGGCTTTATTTAAGTTTATATATATATATATATATATATATATATATATATATATATATATACAGGCAGGGGTCGGCATTGGAATGTTACCAACTTCACGCTGCTGTAGCAACCAAACACCGCATGACAGCGCGCTTATTTTTCGACTAACATGAGCCTACATAAGCATATCGTTTGACGTCGTAGTTAAAAAAAAGTTATCGAAATGGAATTCAAACGGACATTTTTTGAACAAAACAGCATCATTGCTAAAATTGGTTCTAGACGTGAAGGCCAGAATTCATTATAATCCACGACAAAGTGCAATTAAATTTGCTCGTAGCATAGGGCGCATATTAAAAATTGAACTACGATTGAAGTCCTAAAAAATAAACAAAGTGCAAGATTTAAAACTTGCACAAAATGCAGTTCGCCTATAGCAAAGGTGTTAAAATAATTGCACGTTGGTAGGGAGCTTAACAATTTGCTATTTTCTGATGAAAACACCTTTATATGGTTCACCAATATGTAAACAAACAAACCGTTTGTGTTTATTTATATAAATATATATATGGTGCAAAATTCGTGAAATCGAAAATGTCTGGAAGTCATCTCTTAATTTTGTTATTTTTAGGTAAAAAAAATTTCTAGAACTAGATTTTTTTTATTGTTGTTTTTGCATAAGATACAGTTGGTCAAAAAATTTAAAATTTGGTTAAAAATGGTCGTGCATTAAATGGTCGTGCATTAATATGCAAATATTAAGAAAACTAGTTATCTGAAAAATATAAAATAGGACTCATTTTAAAGATAAAAAAAAAGAATTAAGAAAATGTTACAAAAATAGTACCATCTTTAAGTTTTTCATTTTCAAAATGGCCACCACACTCAGAAAAAAGAGTAGTTCGTGTTTTACTTAATTGGTATAGTAACACAAAAATTGTGAATTTAACATACTTTTTAATCAAATTTACTTGTACAAAGTAAAGGTTATTTAAGTAAAATTTACCTGTGCTATGTCAATAAAGCAAATTTTAATATGTAAAATGGGTTCTGTGAAATTTAAATTCGTTTTATTAAAGTTGACTATAAACATTATGTAATGATAGCTTACTCGGAAATAAAATTTAAAAGATAATTGCAATTCACCTGACGACTAGTTATATTTACTTAATAATTATTTAAAATTTTACAAAAACAAAATTTTAAAAATGTATTTTTGGAACGCAAAGTTTACTTATACTGCTTAAGTAAAGTTTACCTTTGAAAATGGCTGGTTAAACTTATAAAACACCTTAATTTAATTAATTTGATTATTAAATGATAAGTTAATTTAATAAGTTAAGTTAAAATTGTATAAGTCTTATTTGAAAATGACATAAATTACGCGAATTTTACTCTTCCTTACGTTAATTTTATTTAAACGAATAAACAAAACTTACATAACTATATGTAAAACTCATATTACAAATATCATCGCATTTGCTCATTTTTTTAAAAACTATCCATTTGCTGGTTGATTGTTGACCGAGTTACAAGTGTATATTTAGTAATATAAAAGGTAAGTAATTTTTATTAAATTAAACCAAAACGATGTGCCTAGTATTACAGTGCAATATAGAGTCAAAGTAGTTTAAATAACTTGATTCCTAAATTTAAGGTTACAATTTAGCAATTATTTTGTCGGGTCAAAAAGCAAATATTCTGTTACATAATTATGGCAAATTTGGCTTCAATAAAAATCTAAACATTTTTTATTTAATAAACATTTTTTATTACACAGATCACTTGTTTTTCTTGTCGTCAAAAAGAAAATAAGAAATGACTGCATTTTGGAAAACTTTACCTTAAATTTAAATATCAAAAAAAAAAAAAAAAAAAAAAAAAATCATAGTTTTTTAAAAAATGATGAGAAACAGAACTGCCACGATACATTCAGGTAGACATTTAATTTATTATGGTTGTCATAATCTAATTTTAATTATCTTTTTTCAAAATTCTTCTGTGACGTCGATCATTGATTTTATACTCATAAAAATGAAACTAGGCACATCAAAAGCCCACAAAACCTTATTTTAGATAAATGGATACAAACAATATCAAGAAAGAGACTAGACGGAATAAAAGCCAATGATCATACTACAATGGTAAAAATATTTGAGGACTGGCCAGATGCCGCTGTATAACACTCCTTTGGACCAGAACTGGTGCGAATTATTAATAAAATAGATTGTTTTGTAACTTATATTTTGTAATCATTACAGATAAATATATATTAATGAAATGGGATGATTTTATAAGGAAATCAACAGACATAATAAAAAGCAGTGTACAACATGGTGAAAGTAAAAGAATATTCTTGGAGCGATTTTTTTCTTAGACTAGAGAATCTCTGACCGCGCAGGTATACATATTATTACTATACATATTTTTTATTATCGTACATAAACATGTACATTCTCTTATTAAATATGTTTATATAAATATACTTATGTTAATTTTTTTTTCTACAGCTACAAATTCGGGAAAATAATCTTATGAGGCACACTTTTAAAGATAAACAGAGTTGTTTTATGTTAGAAGCTGAAATTTTGGGGCACACTAAGCTGCAGTCGTTTTTAGAAGCATTAGGCCAGCGTAACACTCTTATAATATAAATAAATATATATACATATATATTTATATATATATATATATATATATATATATATATATATATATATATATATATAAATATATATATATATATATATATATATATATATATATATATATATAAATATATATATATATATATATATATATATATATATATATATATATATATATATATATATATATATATATAATGTAAAATTTACAATATAACATTATAAAATAAAAGTTACATTTACATATTCACTCTTTCATTTTACATGTGGGTGATTTTATTTCTACTTCTTTAATACGCTAAATTGAAATATCAGAGACATGACAAACAAGTGCAGCAATGTTAAGTTTACTTATCGGTTACAAAAAATTTACAATATGTAATTTTAAATATACTGGTATCGAATGTTGATTTTAAATTCACGAATAGTTATAGCAACACTCTCTTTTACTTAAAAGAATCGTAAATGTAGCTTATCGACCTTGCTACTTTTACATAACCATTGGTAAAATAAAGTTAAATTTTGATAATGAAAATTAACCAAAACTATGTTCATTTTAAATAACCATATTTCTATTTTTACTTTTCGCCTATGCAATCTTTAGTACAAGAATATGTAAAATTTGAACATTAAAATAAAAAAAATGTTACATACCATTTAGTAGTTTTTACTTTTATTTTTTTGTTAAATTTGCATTGGGCTAGGTTGGCTCGATTCGTACTTAATTTTTAGTAAAACTTAGTTAGTTTTTCAGTAAAATAGACTATATCTTTTTTCTAAGTGCAAACTAGTTTTTCTCAATTTTCTGGAAACTAGTATTTTTTTTTAATTTTTTAATTTTTATCTTTTTTACCATTTAATGCTATAAAACATATCATAAAACAAAATTGTAGTTATTTTTTGTTTTTTTGTGAATAGTAGTATAATCTTATGGATTTTCTGCCGCTTTCAATTAAAACAAATTGATTGATTGATTGATTGATTAGAGTGTACGGCCAAGGACGAACCAGGAACTCCCGGAATGCCGGGCACCACCGTACACCCGTGTTACATATAACAAAACCGAAGGAGTGGATGGAATGTTAGTTATGACAGACTCGACCCGGTTGCAGACACCTAAGCGATCGATAGTTAGTATTTTTTTTTTGTGGCGAAGGAAAAAGAAGGATAAGTCAGTAATGACAGAATTGGTCCGGTTTCCCGGTAGCCAATATTCAAACTACTGTTAGTTAGCACAAGACAATCACAATTATAATAAACTGCTCTGCATTTTGCTATATCTCATCAGCAACTCCAATCTGGAACCATTTTTCTGTAATCTTGCAGTGTTTCTCTGAAAAAAAAATCTATTAATGGGCTAATTTCTGCAAGCCGTAGGCTGTAATAAATTGAATTAGTTTTCGATTGAAATTTTCAATTAAATATTAAAATATAAAAATATAACAAAATATAATATAAAAATATAAAAAACATACAAAATGTCTGCAAGCCCTAGGCTGTAAATTTAAAACATTAAAATATAAAAATATAATATTATAATGAGTATTACGAAGTAAGTAATATAAACTCATAAATAATAAATAATATAAATAACATAATATTATAACAGTACAAGTAAGCAATAATTCAACAATATAACCACATAATAACATTATAATAATTTTTTTTACTAATTTTATTTATTTTATTTACTTTACCCCAAATTACACATATTAAAGATACAAAAAAAGGAAAATAAATTAAAACAAATTATAAGTTGTGTTTAACAAGAAGAAAAAGAGACTAGAATCGAACATCATTACTGGTGCCGCTAAAAATCTCCTTCGAAAAAACCGTTTTTACCGACTGTTACTCTGAGCCGCCAAACAACGCCCGATTTATATGGCCCGTTGACCAGATAAAACAAGTCCATTACTGATAATTTCAAAATACAGTAAGTGAAGTCGTTCCTCACCAAACACATGAGCCCAACCGGCATCAAACACTGCAAGACCAAAATTACTAATCGTAGCGAAAGTTCAAAAGCAAAAGATTAAGACCATCATCAGCGACATTTGCAATGACTCTAACACCAACCCTACTTGTTTATCTCCGAAGACTAACCGCACTTCACTACCGCCAGACCCGATCTGCACCACACCGAAGTAGAGTCGGTGAAACCTGCCACAGTACCATCCGCAAAACAACATCAAATTTTTTACACCCTGCCTTGTATCCCGCCATAGGAGCAACGAATATAAAGGAACTTCAAGAGAAGTGTGGATCACAAAGCAAAACTTCCATAAAATCCAGCAGCAGCAACTCTACAATATGCAAGCCGACCACTAAAAACACCCCTGACAGCACCTAAGGCACCAACACAAGAACTCCCGCCAATCCCGAACATCAAGAACACCACCGGCAAACCTGAAAAACTCATCAGCATAACAAAATCATCAAACTCAAGGCAAGAGCGGAAACAAGCCCATCAGTCAAGAACAACCATGTTCATGGAAACATGGCCTGGATAATACAAGAACCATCCAGCCACAACAGTCACAGGCCTGAAATTCATAAATCACCAAGGACAAACCACTAATACCCACTCGACAAATCAAAACCAGAAATACCCCCGTAGACACAGAAACATACAACCAAAAGCCAAATCCTGCAGCCATCCACTACACTCCCATCAAACTACAGCCTAAATCCTACAAAATCAATGACTAATAATAACTATAACAATAAACATAAATTAAAAACGAGAAAATCAACCCAAACGAACCAGACAATTCATTCCGAATCGAGTCATTCATATCAGCACAAAATATCAGAACGCAACCACAAGATCCATAGACCAAATAGTGCACACCAATCGCGATATGACTATCGAAATGATCTTGATTACTTTAAACCTGTTGCATCAAAATATGGATACAATCTTCCAAAATTAGAGAACAACGGAAGTACATCAAAAGATCAAGACACCGACAAAACACAATACCAACGTTTGCTGACGGAACCCAGATAAATTCACCGCAACAGACTATTTATTTCTCGTCATCGTTGCATGAAAACAAAAATAGCTACATACAAATTAACTGTAATAATCACGCGACACCTATTATAAATCCTATTTTTTCCTCCTTTCCTCCCTTGATATATACACAAAACTATATATGTACACAAAACAAAATTAATATTTTTCCTATTATGCTGTATGCCTAATGAACAAAATATCAACAAAAATTGGTGGCTTTATAATTACCCAGTAAACGCATAAAAAATCTCATCCATGTAAACATTGTACATTTTGAGACACTTTTCTTTGGCGAGTAGTACGTTTTTCCGTGTACTTTTACTGTTAATTTTTATTGTAACAGCATGTTTTTCGCACAAGAAATTGAACGGAAATCCGTATGAGTTGCATATTGGGTTATAGAACTTATAGTGGTTAATATTGGTTATGATCTCCACTCAACATCTATTTTACTATATGCCATGTTAATCGAACTGTTTCTATTCTACATACGAGAATCTCACTACAATAATATATAAGATCAAACTGTTCGAAAATAATCATAGTATATTTATTACCACTCTATATACATATACTATGTCTATAAGTACTGCTACACGAGTAGAAAGAAACAGAAAACAGAAAAACGTTTGATCTAAAACTTTTAGACAAAGATACATATTAAAACCGCAAAAATTATCAACTACTTTTACATAAATGCCAAATGCCAATAACCAGTTCACTAATATCCATTTCCGAATTGCGAAAAAAAACACCGCATGAAATTAAAACTTGGTAAAACTTTAAATGGACATTTGCTTTATAACACATGACAACACAAATTTATACAAAGTTACATCTTGTGTTTCTTCGAACACAATCGACAGTTTGTACCTGTACTCTGGGACAAGCGACAGAGTTCCTAAAACTATACAACTCCACAACACAATCATACCAAAATGTATAAACATAAATTCACTTCAAAAACCTAATTTTATATTATATAAAAATATATAAATTTATGAAACTGTACATGTATCACAACAAAAACAAAAGAAATAAAAATAAATTTTAAATTGAGGAGATCGGAAAAAACAAGTCCGATTTCTTCAACGATCATCGATCGACCTGCCGCTTTCAATTAAAACAAATGAACATTTATTAATTTGTTCAACTTGCTATTTGAATATTAGTTGAAAACGTCAAAAAATTGAAACAGAAACTTCACCAATCTATGTTTATCATCATGTTCCGCAGTTACGCCGAAATCATCATCAACAATAGATTTTGAAATAATTTCAATTAGAAATGATAGTGAAGAACGCCAACTAGGAACCAGGCAACAGCGTCAACAACAAAAATTAATCGAATTAGCTGCAATAGTACCATCAACATCATCATCTTTAATTCCTGGAATCGAGCCCCTTGTGAATCAATCAATGGAGAACGAAAAGAATGGGGAAAGAAAGCTTTTCTCCAAACAATTGGAGAAAAGCTGTGATAAGATACAGCTGCTGACTACACTGCCGATGTCACTAACCATGCAACAACTTCAACAGGAGTTCAATACAACAGCACATTTGGTATGTAGAGCTAAATCTATTCAGTGCACATACGGCGCACTTAGTCTTCCTGTACCTAAAGCTGGGAAACAAATCACCGATGCACTAAGAC
Organism: Tipula confusa; assembly: GCA_963556175.1. NCBI lineage: Eukaryota > Metazoa > Arthropoda > Insecta > Diptera > Tipulidae > Tipula > Tipula confusa. Next base: position 187,618,725 of record OY744475.1, on the reverse strand, counting down.
AATCAGTAATAGATTATTATATCGAAGATGAAGCCAGTAGGATAATGCATGGAAACATGATTGCGTAACTATTGAAAAAAATAAAGTTCAAAAACGTTTGATGATGAGTACATTAAAAGAATGCTACGAGGGTTACAAGATTCGCCATCAGGATGATGAGGAAAAAAAATTGGGTTTTCCAAATTTTGCTTGCTTCGTCTTAAAAATTGTGTGCAACCAGGAAGCGATAAGTTATCTTCTAAAATGCAGGAACTGTCCAGGATTAAACTTATTTCGAGAATAGATAAAAAGCGCTTTCCAGGACTATGAAGATGCTGATTTATCGTTCAGTCAGTGGATTTCAACTGACAAATGCAATTTGGAAAAGTATTCAAAACCGTTAGAAATTTTTTTGAATTACTTCATAAAGAAGTTCGAAAATCTGATTCCCCATTATACGTCATTTCACTTCACTAATCTACCTTCGTAAAAGATAAAAAAAAAATACTGTAAGGCCTACAGAAGCACTGGTTTTATGTGATTTTGCTGAACATTTGTAATTTATAATGCAAAATACAGCGTAGGGTTTTCATTGGAATTATAAGCAAGCAACTATTCATCCATTTGTAATTTACAAAAATGGAAAATTGTAGCACTACAGCTTCATTGTTATATCGGATTGTCTTAGTCATGTCACTGTGGCAGCTCGTTTATACATCATTTTGGTTAAACTCGTTATTTTAGTTTTCAAAAACTGGATTATTTTTTCGATCCAGTTTTTGAAAACTAAAATAACGAGTTTAACCAAAATTTATTATATACTTGATGGTGTTGTAACGCATTATAAAAATAATAATAATTTTATAAATATAATAAAACACAAAGCGGATTTCGGGATTGATTGTGAATGGCCTTTTCATGCTCATAGAAAGGGTCCATGCGATGGAGTAGGAGATACTATCAAGAGAATGGCATCCAGAGCCAGTCTCACTGATAAATACGATGGTATCATAACGAATGCAGCAGAGTTATGCAAATGGGCTAAAACTTTAAAGACTGATATGGTTTTTGAGTTTTGTTCTGATATTGAATATAACTCCAAAAAAGAGTTTGATTTGCAATTAGGTTTGAAAAACTAAAAACCATAAACGGAACTCGCGATTTCCAAGCAGATATTCCTTCAGAAGAAGGTTGCTTAAGTTTTAAGAAATATAATGAAGATTATGTTAGATTTAAGATGTAATTATTTAACTTTATTTTTAATAATATATTTTTTACCTATAATTTGTTTCTTAAATTTAATTTTACCTATATATAAAAAGTTGGTGATTTTATTTAGTCGTATTTTGCTAGAAAATAATATTTTGGAGTGAAAATAAAAATTAAAAACAGTAAATTATTGTTCATAAATTGATTTTGATAAATTTAAAATTGAAAATTAAATAAAGGTTAATGTTATTTTTATATACAAAAATAGAGTAGGCCATGATATTGAAACGCGTTTTGATTGATTGATTGATTAGAATGTACGGCCAAGGACGAACCAAGAACTCCCGGAATGCCGGGCACCACCGTACACCCGTGTTACATATAACAAAACCGAAGGAGTGGATGGAATTTGTTAGTTATGACAGACTCGACCCGGTTGCAGACACCTAAGCGATCGATAGTTAGTGTTTTTTTTGTGGTGTAAGGAAAGGAAGGGCATGTTAGTAATGACAGATTTGACCCGGTTTTCCGGAAGCCAATATTCAACTAATGTTAGCACAAGACAATCACAATTTTGACGAGCTGCTCTGCATTATTTCATCAACTGCAGTGTGCCCCCATTCAGGTGTATCAGCAAACATTTCTTAAAAGCAAAATCTATTAATGAAATAACCGCTCTTAGCCGTAGACTGTAATAAACTGGATTAGTTTTCCCTGAAAATACAAATTTATTAATTTGTCTCATAATAATAATATATTAATGTAATATAAATATATAAATACCTAAATACATAAATACATAAATATATAAATATATAAATATATAAATACATAAATATATAAATACATAATAGCAATTACAGAAAGTACCTGCATCAAAATCCACTTTATATTCACTTTAAAACCAAAAACACTACAAATCGAATTTTATTAAAATAATCAAACAACTGAATTCGATCGAATCTACCATTTTATAGCAATTACACCAGAGCTTTAACTATGATTTTTATGTATCAAACATTTTTTTCGAACAAAAAGTTGGTTTGGTGTGAAAGCCGCGTAAGACTTAAGTTAAAAAATTATAGTTTTTCACTCATTATAATTATAATTTCACTCATTTTATTAGTTTCGTATAAAGAAAGATTCAAGAATAAAGCCACTGGCAATATAGCAATTGGCAATAGTTACAAAAAAATAATATTAATATTAACTCCTAATCTAAAGTGTCAAATGAATTTTTATGATTTAAGGCGTCCAAAAACATTTTTTGGTACAGTCTACACACGTAAAATATTGATTTTGTAAATAAATAATATTAAAACAGTTTGCGTATCATATAGCAGTTTCAAGTTAACTATTTGCCTGAATCATGCGCTGGTCACCCACAACGAGCAAACTTAGTTCGTAAAGTATTAAAAAAGGTCTCATAAATGAGAAAACGATCTCTCTTTCTTCATTTTTATGTTTTCATCTTCAAAATTATACCTTCCTACCAAAAAAACTTGTTTTTTTTTATAGTTATAGCGACATTACTATTATCTTGATTACATCTTAATTAAAACTTAGATTTAGTGGGACAAAAATAAAAATAAGGTCGCAAATTACTATTTATATATTTATGTTAAGAATTTGAAGTTCATCAAGAAAATTTGTCAATCAAAATTACAGTGATGTTTAAAATATTCGTACAAAGCAAACAATTTTTATTTCGAACATTAAACGATCTCCCAAAACCCCAGCCAAAACAGTTAATTATTCAAATAAATTGCGGTATGCTTTTGTTATCATTTGGTTTTCGTACGATAGGATGTGTCCTAGGCTTAGCCTTGATACATTTTTGCGCTGTAGGGTTTAGCTTTTCTTACTGCGTTCTTTGAATTTTTAGCCAGGTTGATTAACTTGTTACCATCCCTGCTATGGGGAGTCGCATACTTACTACTAACTAACCTCTTTGTCAATTATTGTCCGCAGACACAAGGTACATACAAAGCACAGATTGCGTGTTTGAGACTGTGAGTAGGGAGATTTGGGTTTTGATTGATATTGGCTATCGGATATTGTGTGTTGAATGTGTGCAGTTGGGGTTGATTCGTCTGAAAAGTACTGGCTGGGGATTAGTAATTAGGAGGCGTTTATTGCTAGTTAAATGCGGTTTGTGAGTTTGGGTCCTTCGGTGGTTGTCGATGTAACCGTGGTGTGATTTCTGTAAAATGTTTACTTCATTGGGGCCCAAGGGGTTGTTGTTGGGTTGGTGTCTGCTTCAGGAGGAGTTGATTAGTCGTTTAATAACTAACTATTTGTGGATTCCGTATTTTTGGTTTTGAAGAGAGTTGGGTCTGTGGCTTTTGGGTTTCTGCCGGTAGTGGGGTGTGTTGTTTCGTCGGGATAGTTTGCCGGGATGTTGTTGTTGTCGGTTGTGGTGTGGTTGAGGACAGTTAAATTACAGGGCTTTATAGATCTCCAGCTGTGGTTTGGTAAGAGTATTGTGAAACCATGATATTGAAACGCGTTTTGCAAAAAAACAAAAAGTAACTCCAATTTTGGTTTTTGATATGTTTTATAGAATTAAATGGTAATATATATATATATATATATATATATATATATATATATATATATATATATATATATATATATATATATATTTATATATATATTTAGATTTATATATATATATATATATATATATATATATATATATATATATATATATATATATATATATATATATATATCCCTAAACGGCTGTTTTCGCGTCTTTTTCCGATCGTAGTTCGGCCTAAATGCTGGAAACGACCCCATTTTGTTTGCATTGTTTTTTTCTGCCTCGTTAAGAGTTTTATATTCCAATGCAATGGTTCTTTTAACTCCATTCTGCAGTTGAAGTAAGAGCGATTCCGAAGCTAATTGAAGATAAGTCGTCCATCAAAACACATATAATTGTATAGAACTCAGAGCTCGACACCTTTTCCTTCAAGGTTTAGACATGCGATGGTCATATCAATTGATCCTCTAGGTTGGCTATCGCCCACAATCATCCTGTTTAAAATACTACTACAAAAACTATGGCTACTCAAACTTGAATGGGACATGAGTTTACCAAGCAAAATATATGAAACACATGGCTTACACTCTTTTAATCATTGCCAGAGATAGAGAGTATTCAAATTCCTTGGCGGCTAAGTTAAATATCGAATGCAAAACGACTTGAACTACACGCATTCTGTGATGTTTCAGAAGCGGCATATGGAAGTGTCATATACCTTCGAGCGATCTATGAGTTTGACGAAATTACTGTAAATATTGTAGCTGCAAAAAGTAAAGTTGCACTTAGTGCACTTAGTAGGCTCGAATTATGCGGCGCAGTGCTTTTGTCCAAGTTATTAACGTTCTGTGTAAATTCTCTAGACTACAGTGAACTAGAAAACTTTGCCTGGATGGACTCTATGATCGTTCTCCACTGGCTGTCTGATGTTCCAAGACGTTGGAAGAGTTTTATTGGCATCCGAACATCAGTAATATTGGATACTGTTTCTCGGAATAAATGGCATCACGTGGACTTAAAGAACAATCCAGCTGATGCGATAACTAGAGGAATGAAATGACGACTTTTATCAAATTTTGACTTCCGCTGGCTTGGACCACAATGGATGAGTCAAAATGAATCAAATTGGCCGAAAACAATATCAGCAACGACTAACATAGAAAGTGCATCATTAGAATGCACATTATCCTGCCGAAGGATACATGGTCCTTCACATTGGTGAAAAAATAATCCAAGACATTCACATCAACCATATGCATACCGCCAATTCACAAATGTTGAGCCTATTAAGGCAGATGTATTGAATTATGGAGGCTAGGTATGCCATAAAGCGGTGTATTAAATGGTGCACAATATACATTCGTTACCGGTATTCCAAAAATGAACAGAAAATGGGTGATTTACCAGCTAAACGATGCACTCAAAGTCTACCATTCCTAAAAACTGGGATCGATTATGCACGGCCGTTGTACATAAAGACAAGCAAAAGGAAAATGCACCTTCAGAAAAGGCAAAAATGGCTGTATTTGAGTGTTTCGCTGTAAAAGCAGTCCATCTGAAGGTGGCCACCAGTCTTAATACCGATTCATTTCTGGTGGCTTTGTGATGACGAGTCTAATTTTATTGGTGCCAACAAAGAATTGCAGAAACTGAAACAACAAATTATTCAACAAATAAATAATAAAATAATTTCTGTGTTCTATTTGCAGAAAGGCATTTCTTTTAGTATAATCCTCCGCACGCTCCTCACTTTGGCGGTCTGTGGGAATCTACAGTCAAATCATTTAAATGCTATTTGAGAAGAGTTACACAAACATCAAACTTACCTTCGAAGAGATGACAAAACTAATAGTTCCAACTGAGAGTTTATTAAATTCGAGACCACTATGCAGACTAAACGATGATTCTGACTCTACTGAGTCACTGAGCTCTATTCCAGAACAATGGTTAACTGACGTTCCACAAAATCGATTAAAACGATGGAAAAATATACAACACCGTATACAAGGTTTTTGGAAGCGATGGCATCGAGACTACCTAACTACATTACAATAGCGTTTTAAGTAGAAATCGAAAACAACTCCATTTAAAGTCGATGACGTTTTAGTGATTCGAGAGGATAACTTGCTTCCCAGTCAATGGATGCTTGGTAAAATAACATCCGTACATAAAAAAAAAAATTTATCACTTGTCATTTAACCATCGAAGAAGTAAGAAGCTATAAAAATTCATTGTAAAAATATTTTTGGGTTTATTATAAATTGTGCAAGCACACCGCTCCTAAAACCCATTGCATTTCATAAATTTAATTTTAAACCTATTGATTTTGAGACCAACAGAAGCCGAAATTTGTACAGTTATGGATTTAGTAGTCCTTTAACACCGTTATTCAGTTAAACAGGTACCATCTACATATGCCAGAATCTCAGTCATTGATTTGCTGAAAATCCAAGAACACCTGATGTAATATTTAGAAATAATTATTCTCAGTGAAAAAACTTGATCAGTGGCAGGTCGATTCAGGAAAAATCCTCCTTGACATAGTCAAGACTGTTATTTGTATGCTGTTTATTTAAAAAAAAAATCCAAATTTGTACAGTCCATCATGCCTTGTATATTTTAGAAAAAACTTTAAAATAATTTTGATTTGATTTTAAATTGATGTTACTCCATTAATAATGGGTTAGGAGTACATTTTTAAAACTTGTGCGCTAAATTCGTATTTTAAACCCCATGTTTAATTCCATCTTTCCTAAGAAATAATATATGTTACTACTCATTTTAGGGTATCTAAAGTTAAGATTTACGATGGATCAATGCTGTAGTTTCCGTCATAATTTTTTCTTGTGAGAAAAAATTATGTTGTGAGTTGTGAGTTTTAAAATTCTACGTTTACCAAAATAAGACTGCCATCCCTAATCCAACTTATTTTTTTTATATCCTTGTAAAATTATATATTTGAAAAAAAAATGATTGTATATTTACAAAACGCTACAGGTATACATGGATAAGTTAAATTCCAAAAAATTATTAAGCAAAATTTATGAATATAGAAAAAATCAATTAAAATAAATAAACACAACATAAACTTTTCTAAATTATTTTACTTTTAAAAAGTTCAATAAAAAAAATAAAAAAAAATTGTTAAAAAAAACTTTCTTCAAGTAAAACTTTTATTGTTTATTTTAATTGAAATATTTTCCTTGCAGTAATTTTTCGTACTGCAAACTTTATGGTTTAGAAAAGTAAACAACCAAACAGCATTTTTTTTATGTTAACTTTTTATGTTTATTTATTTAATTAAATATGAAAAGATTTAGTATGAAACAAAAAAATCAATGAAGATATCTGTTTTATACATAGAAGAAATACCAAGAAAAAAACATTTTAAACTGCCGTAAATTAATAGAATATTAGGCCTAGTAAGTATAATTTACCGGGTACATCATCGGATAGCATTACTAGGTATCAAAGACTGCGGCTAGATTATTTTCAAAATATTAACGTAGCCACTTTAGTTAAAAAACGAAATAATATTTAAAAAAGGTAATTTTCAGGGCTTTGTCTCTATGTTCATCATGCAGTTTAATGCATCTTGGATTAATTGTTCTAAATTTCACGATACAAGTTTAAGATAATGAATATTTAACTTTAACCTTTAGGTCAACACGAGCATCGCAACACTTATCGGCAACACGTCATACCCATATAAAACCTAATTATTAGATTATAAAATCTAATTTATATACACTTTATTTGACACAAAACTTTAAAGTTAATACAATTTAGAATTTAAAAAAAATTATTAAACATACATTACATTACAAATCATTTGAATTAGCCGTTTTATGACAAATACGTCATGCATTGGAAATGGTGCTGCATGTTACCGTTTTTATGGTTATGAAACCATCATAACCAAAAATATTAGCTTGTTAATATGTTTTTCTACAAACACAGCGATATTTGATGTACAGTCATAAGATATTTTCTAGATTGAAGCAAAACTCTTTCTTCAGTCGTTTTCAAAGTTGGTTTGAAATACTTGTCATTCGAATATGCAATTAGCAACTAAGCTGGTACAGCATTTTCCTATTAAACCACTTTTTGTTAGTGGACTTTGTGAATTTTTTACTTGCTGTATAGTTTGTTCCACAAACCTACTGGTGGTTAGTTTTCAGAACCATATTGAAGATACGAATCATCAATGGTGATCTAACTTTTGACCGCCCTAACCACAACTTGAGTTCTCTAAAAAATATTTCATGGTTTATTTAGACATTGTATGCGTTGAACATGCTGGTTATCCTAACTTCGTCTCTTTCAATTTCTGGGTGTCCATTGCATGCATAACTATCTTGGTTGTAATGACTTCATAACATTAAATTTGAGTTCCAAAGTTCATTCATTATAAATCTTCCTTTAGCAAGTGTTCTCTAATGCAAATTTAAATGATTATCTCTAGGTGCGTTGTTTGTTGTGTCTAATCTAGCCTTTTTAATGCGGAACACAGCAATCATGTAGTGCTAACTAGATTGCAGTATTGCAAGTATTGCAGAGCATCCACTACCTTACCTTTTTAGTATCAAAATTAAACCTCTTTGTTTGGTTTATAGTAGTTATTACTCTCAAAAGATAGTTAAAATACTTAACAAACAAATCGAATCATTGCTTACGTTCTCTTTAGAGGCATGTTCAAGTGTATGTACCCATAAAATCTTATCTAGAATATTAGATGTTGAAGAAATAAAATTTAATTTTGAATCGTGTAGTTTCATATAACTTTAGTTATTTTAATGTGTCTTAAAGTTAAGCATAAGAAATTATGTTATTAAACGGAGCAAAAAATAATAACAAAAAGGAAACATAATCCTCCAGTTTGCTAAGAAAACGGAAATAAAGGATTAGATTTTAGAAAAGTGGAAATAATGTGTTTCTAGAGGGAATTACACGTTTTGTATTATTATAATCAAGGATGTTGGAAGTTTTTTTTCCCGAACATAATTTTAAATTTTAATTATTTGATATTTTTTGTCTTTTTATGTTAAGTTATTAATAATTTATATGGTAAAAGTAGAAGCATGAAATGTATTCTATTAATTCTTAAAATATAGAAAATAATGAAATATGCAGCCAACATATAAAATCTAGTATCGTTATTTTCAGATGGATCCATTAATCCATAAACCGTTAAAATGTTATATGTTCTTATGTTTTCCTATTCATCAAGAATAGCATTGATCTGAGGTGGCGTGGCAAATCTGCCTTTTGAGTCTGAACTTCCCATATATTTCCTTATTGTTGCAATTGTTTTATTATATGAACTATTTAAAGGAGTATTTTTTACAGTCCTCTTTCATAATTCGGGTTTAGGTTATATTTTCGGAAATTTTTTGTTGGCTTTATATTAAAATTAGAGGCAATATTTGATTTTATTTGTTATTCCAGTGCCCAATAAAATGAGCTTAATTAATTTGAATTTTTTTTTGATTTGATTGAATCAAGTAGTGTATGATCGATTTTGCTTACTTAGTTACTACAGGAAATCAATTGTGTGCCTTTTGGTTTGTTCATCGCACCGCAGACGTTTTGTTGTGTTTTAAACAAGATGATTCTATAGCAACTACTAAGATATTTCGACGATTTTCTTGCCATATCCACCGCTGTGACGGATCGGTGAATTTGTGTGTAAAATGGCTAGTTTGTTGAGGAAAGTTGACAGTACATAAAATGTAAAGCTACTCAAAATTGTTCTACTGTATTTTTCGACTTATGTACAGATAATATGTTTTCGTGACACAAAATTATGTATCAGGCCGGTGAACATGGTGGATTTTAAAACATCCGGCCGTCCATTTCCAAATTGACTATCCAAGAAAATCTTTAAACAAATTCTGTCACGCCCTGTCATGGGTCTTATGTGAAAAAATTTCTCTTTCATAGCATTGTCCATAAACATCAAACTTGTACTGTAAAATACATTTACCTTGTAACGTAAATACCCAACAAACATTATTGGGTACGTACCCAACGGAGTGCATTTTTTGCACGGAACTCTATACCCAAAATGAAACTTATATTTGGATGTATATGTATATTATATGTATAGGGAATAAAAGAAATAAATGAGTATACAGAGTGCGTTGCCATTTGAATTTGTTTTAAAAAGAAGAAAATTGAAGACGCGACATTTTTGTCAAAATGATTTGTCAAAGTTTATTGTGAAAATACTGAAAGGTAAGGGCTTAGTTTTTTCTTGTGTGTTTTAAATATGTATATAATATATTTTTTTAAATAAATTATATATGTACTTTGTTTATAGAGGCTATGTAATCTGCTGCTGAGAAATTTTCATCTGCCTCTGAAGAAGACATCATTAACCTTATAAAAAAATGATTTCAGCACGATAAAGACATAATTAATTTGTTACCATTTTTAATAATTTTGTGCTGCGTTAAATATTGTAAGAAACTGAATAATTTTATTTTTAAATATTTTTTGGCTGTAACTTATTTTAATATGTAAATATTTATAAAGGAAATAAATGATTGAAATATCTACATTTAAATGTTTAAAATATAAAAAATCAAAAGCCATTTTCCCCATAAAAATTCTGCTCCAATGTATACGGAAAGTGTATGGTATTCGCTTCCATAATTGCAGTGAAAACGCACGATTTTGGGTTCTGAACTGGTTTTAGATACTGTGCTAAAATTGGAATTGAAAGAGGACGAAATGCGTATGGAAAATACGCACGCACTACTACTAATGTGATTTTAAAATTTTTACAAAATAAGGGGAAACATGGAAAAAAGTGACACCTTTCTTCGGCCAAGTAAACGGAATTCCGTGCGGTAAAAGGTTGCATTTCCGAGTACACCGTGAATTTTATGACTCAAAAGTGGTCCGCTTTCCGTGTCCAATGTTTGTTTGGTAACTTTTAATTGTATGCATTGTTTATTGAAATTGTCATAGCAACGAAAAAGTTCAAATTTCTCTTGCATGGTTTTTAAATTGTACAAAACCAAGTAGTGAATTTTATGTTTTATTGTATATATCCGAGTATGCTACGCGACTAGTTTGGTTTTTATTATAGAAATTTTTGGTATTTGTCAAAAATTAACATAGCAACTGACAGTAATAGTTTAGGTTTTTATCAATTTAATGTCAAAAATTTTTATTCACAAATATTTATTACAGGTTTCGAACACAGTCTAAAATATGAACTCCCTTATGTGTGTATTACAATTTGTTCCTCTTAGGATAACGCTTCTATGTACTTCTCAAAGGCTACCTTCGGCAAACTAAGCCGAATATATCGAAGATCACGCATTTAGTGATTGCAGGAAAAACATTTGCAAGAGTTTACTGTGATTTTACTGCAATATGGAGTGGACATATAAAGTACTCAACGTCTCCTACTTTTAGAAACAAGAGGAAAACCCACTGGGATACCTTTAGAACTATTCTAAGTAATATTCTATCTGTTATGTTTCCTGCATCTCCCTAATCTACACAGATGTCCTGGTTGATAGGATGTCTAATGCTTTTAATGAAGCTATTTTAGTTTCGTGTCCTTACAGCAGATCTATGGGTAAATCTCGCCCACTGTGGCGGACCAAGGTACTACAAGCAATGCGTCTAAAATGCAAGAGTCTCTTCAAAATTGCGAAGTGAACTAAATATGACGCGGACCGGGACTCCTATAGGAAAGTCCTCAAACCTTATAAATATAAATTAAGGAATGCTAAAAGCAAACCCTGGAGGCAATTCTGTGAAAATATACAGAAGTCTTCTGAGGCAGTTAGGCTACGTAAGGTTTTATCAACTTGTCCTGCTTTTCCAAGTAATCTTCAATGATCGGATGGTATGTGGACTACAACGGGAGCGGAATCTTTGGATCTTCTACTGGAAGCGCATTTTCTGGGCTGTTCCGAGTTTCCAATTGTTAAGCCAAGGGTAAATATGGCTTGTGGGCTCGCTGAAAAGATTGTCAGCAGAATGAACATCCTACGTTTAGCGACAGTTTTAATCCGTTTAAGTTAGTAGGTCCGGATGTCATTATTCCAGCCGACGTTCAACAGACCTCGGATTTAACGGTTCTCGGTTTGAGGTGATCTTCAAAAGTACCCTAGAACTATGTCTCATTCCAAAAAAATGGACTGAAGTAAAGGTTATTTTCATACCTAAGGCGGTAAAATGCTTTTACTGTGATCCGAAAAACCTTAAGCCAATTACTTTATCTAAAATTTTATTAAAAAATCTGGAGAGACAAATTGAAGCTAATATTAGAGGCTCGATTGAGCCGGTTAAGTTGCCTGCATCTTAGCATGCATACTGTAAAGAAAAATCGTTGGAATCGGCACTACACTCCCTCATATATCGAGAAATCACTCGACAGTAAGGAATTATCCCTGGTGACTTTTTGTGATATGGAAGGTGCCTTTAACAATGTCTATGGTAATCACGCAGGCACTCTCAGATTTGGGGGAGAATGTATCACTAGTTTGCTGGATTGATCAGATGCTTAGGAGCAGAGTCATTTTGGCTAATTTTGGCATCCGCCCGTAGTTTTGCGGAGGGCTTTAAAGTGGTTGCTTATGAGGACGACCTTGGTATTCTTATCAAATGGACTAATAGGTGTGGTCTTAATGTTAATCCACTTAAAACTAAAGTGGTTATTTTTTCCAGGAAGTATTAACTTCTCTTTTTTGGCCCATCCACTCTTAACGGAGTTGGTTTGAAAATCATTGATAAAGTAAAATTCTTGGGTCTTATTCTGGACAACAAACTGAATTGGAAGCCTAATATTTTGGAAAGAGTAAAGAAAGCTCATTTTTATAGGAGTATAGCGCTACAGTAGCGCTATACTCCTATAAAAATGACATTAGAAAAGGATGGAGGCTTAATCCCCGTATCCTTTACTGGTCTTATACCTCTGTAGTTAGACCAGTTCTAATGTACGGAGTCTCTGTTTGGTGGCCAGCTCTAAGTACTGAGGCTAACCAAAATTGTTTGATGAAATTTCCAAGAAATACCACTCTTTGTATTAGTGGTGCACTTAGGAATACTTACACTCAAGCACTGGAGATTCTTTTTCATCGTATATCTCTTGATAATTTAGCTATCCAGATGGCTGCTTGTACAGCTGCTAGGCTCATATCAATTTCCCTGTGGACCTGCAATACTAAGGAGCACTCATCTATTCTAAATAATAAAGGAATTCACCGAAAAGTTACATCGAAAATATACTTTTCAGCTACCACCGATGAGGCAATAGCGGAAGCTTGAACAATTGGAAAAGTTTAGTTTGAAAAGTCGATTAAGGTACACAGCATTAAAGTTATTGGCATTTGGTGGTATGCATATGACTGTATTTTGTATGTTATTGTTGCTGTAATCTGTCAAAGGTAGTGAGACCTTAAAATGTGTATAAAGTATAACTAAAGTTGTTTATGTAACATTACATATAACATATTACCTAAAGTGACATATTCATTTGTTTATCAATTGTAATTTAATATTAAGTGCCAATTGTTATTATTTAGGTAGTGTGCAAATTCGCCGATTTGGCAGTGAATCGCAACATATGTTATTTAAAGAAATAGTTTCGGGGTTCTACCAACAAACGAATCAACCACATGGTTAGATCATGTTTGTGAAGATGCTGTTTAGTTGCTTTACACTAGAACTAGTGAAAAATATGCATTTATCAAGAAAATCCTGCCTAAAATCATGGTGAGGGCAATAAAGAATTAATGGTAAGAGAAGCTCCGAAATAATATTTAAAATATATTTTAAATTATATTTGCAACAAATGGCTTTTATATTTTAATCTTCTAATTAGCATTCTGCAAAAATTCAAACTAGAAACAAATGAGTCGGTAAAAGAGAATGATCAAACTTTTGAAGTCCAGTAGGTAGCAGTCATAAAACCAATGGACAAAATTATTTATGTTTCATATTTTTGGGACAAAGGTATAGGTACCTTTAAAAGTTCCTAGTAAAGAAAAAAATTGTTTTGTTTTTTTTTGGTCATAATTTTCATCTCCACAAGAACAGTTTTTTTTAAAGAATGGGAAAATTAAGGAATTATCATTAGAATTTCGAGTCTTGATCTATCTGGGCTATGCAGCTGGTGTTTTAATAAAAAAAAATTGCCCAAAAGTACAACTACCAAAAAAATTTGTAGATGTACCAAATTCGGAAATCGAAAATCCAGAAGTACCTAAAAATGCTAAAGAAAGATGGTGTAAAAGAAAGACCACACCTAAGGAAGACAGAGTGATGACTATGCTTGTGCAAAAAAATCCTTTAAATACAGTTAAGTCTGTTCTAAGTGACATAAACAGTGTAAGAGAAAATAAAATACTGTACACAGATGGCTTCGTAAAGCGAATGTAAAAGCTTATGTCGTACAAAAGAAGCCACATTTGGAGGTTCTTAATGAATATGAAATGGTTTTCGGGTGTAAATTGATAGGGACAGGTTTCTTATTGTAGTAATATAATGCTTCAATCTACAAAAGTAAATTTATAATTACATTATTTTAAGATTTGTGCCAAGAAGCTATAGACTGGCCACTAGAAAGCCCCGATCCTAATCCCATAGAGAATCTATGGCATTACATTAAAAAAATATAACATACCGGGTTCAATCAACAATAAAGTGGTTAGCCCAATTTTTAACTTTTGCAAAATACAAATAATTTTGACTACGACTGTACATGGACTAAAAACAATTTTGCGTTAAAAATTATTCACTTACTTGCAATCCCTTAAAATTCCTTTCTTTCCTTTCTTTTTATTAATTCCATTCAAAGCTCTTGGAGTGTCTGAGTGGTATGCCAGAAGGGGTTTCAGTTTATAATCGCCATTCGCATTTCCACCCAAAAGTAATGTTAGACGATCTTTGCTTACTTTAAATCCAGGTGCGGCAGATTCCTCTTTTGAAATATATGTCCTTTTTGGAAGACGTTGCCAGAACAAGCCTGTTTCATCAACATTAAAAATTGGTTTTGAAGTGTACCCACCTTTCTGCACTACATCTACAAAATTTTTCTGCAGCCGTATGGTCTGCACCAGCTGCTTCCCCTTTTAAATGAATATTGTGCAGATTTGCACGGGATTTAAATTGCTCAAACCAACCGCAACTAGCGTTAAAGTTTTCTTTGAACGATTCACTTCGTAATGGCACGGTATCTTGCAAATCGTTAAAAATCTTTTTCGCTTTAGCCTGAATAATCATTTTGCTGAGCGGTATGTGTTTTTGTGTTTGTCCATAGTGAAAGAAGAGATTCCATTTTAACCAAGAGAGAACTTCTGGTGATAACTGTAGTTTTAATCTGAGTTCCTGTTGTTACCACATATAGAGCTTTAATTTTTGTGGCATCCCGACTACAAATACTGCGCACTGTTGTTAGGGCTAATTCTAATATTCTTGCAATGTTAGCTGGTTTCTTACCTATTTCAAATTCCAACGAAAGAACTTTTTTACTTTTTTTGGCAGGTATTTTCGGTAAATCTTTTACTGCATGTTTACGGTCCATATTTCAATTAAATAAAGATTAACTCGTACTCCTAATTTAACATAAATTATAAAATTAATAAATAATACTACCCAAATATTTTGAAACGAATAATACTGTTGCGGTACCACCTAGCGTGCGATAGCACAAGTCCAAATATATGAAGGTTTCTCTAGACTTAACCCTAGAGACATCTATTAAGTATCGATAGTACTAGTCGTACTAAAAATTGAGCAAATGAAATGTAGTAGTGACATCTCAATAGAAGTAGAAAGTTCGGAGATATTTTAATTTGTGTATATAAGCGAATCGATGTTGTATGCGAAAAAAGAGTTGTACTTGAAATACGAAAGCGATAACAAGCGGTTAAAATAGCAAGTGATAGAGAGTGATTATTGTTGTTAAATAAAGTTAACAGTACTAAGTGATTTTTGTGAAATAAAGAATTGGTAAAAGTACTAAGTTGTGAATAATTGTGTTTTATTGAGGAAATTATTGTCTGTGAAATTGAAAAGTGTTTAAAGTGGGACTTGTGTAGTTTTGTGAAATTTGTTAGTGGACAGTGATATTCGGGTAGTTATTCACAATCCAGAGATACGAACTTTAAGTGACAAGGCAAGAACGTAGCAATACGTACCAACATAAATTGTTACAATAAATGAAGAGCGAGCTCACAGATGACTAATACGCACGAAAGAAAGAAAACTAATTTGTCAAAATTGGTAGTTGAACCATTTAAGGGGATTTCCCTATTTACTTTTAAAATGTTGGTAAATTCTCTGCTCTATTGCATTTTCGTTTTGTTAGGCTTCTACAAAACATTTCTGTTTATTTTTTTTTATTTTCATCATATTCTTTTTTATATAAATGCACATGAGCAAGTTTTTTATTACGTGTGCATAAATTTCGAGTTGCGTCCAAAATGCGACGCAAATTGAAATTAGGGTATTAATTTTTTTTGAGACTCAAGTCGAAACGGTGTAAGTCGATTCGACGCAACTCGAGGCTTTACTGTACTAATTTATGTTTAAATTTGAACGATCAGGACGACTACTAGTTCAAACTTTGTAAAACTTTATAAACTGTTGCAAATCGATTAAATTCATTGAGGTAACTGTGAAATTTTGTCTTTTAAAATATAATCTATTATTTGGATCTTTGGATGGCCTTCCCAATCTTAAAGGATCTGCAAGTTTCATCAATATTTGCGTCGAAGTAGTCTTATGCTGTGTGCCTCATGCCAAAAATTTCGTCTAAATCGCTGACTTTTCTAAAATGTTGATTATTTCGTATTAATAACTCATAGATGACACTAGTTTTAATTTTAAAAGCTGTGCCTGACTATTCATGATTTTAAATTGTTGACTTTTCAAACTTTAGTTGGTTAGAAAATATTTTGTTTATAACATGTATGCTTACACATAAATATTATCATTTTAATATATTTGTTTTTAATGTTTGTATTAAATTAAAGTTTGTTTAGTCTTAGAACTTCTTAAATACAAATCTGTAAAATAGAATTTGTATTTACATTCACGTACAGAAAAATTGACAACTAAAACGAAATGCAACCTCACGAGCAAATGACAAATCCTGGTGGTTAATAGAATAACTAATAATTAATTTAGAAAAGTCGGCGATTGAGACGAAATTATCGGCATGAGGCACACAGCATTAAAATCAGGTTTTAGCTGGATTGGATTGGGTTACTGATTGATTTGAAATCGTTTAAAATATTTTTAAAACAGAAATAAAATATTTGGTATACTTTTTGTATTACTATATGCTGTATGTACCTCTAGCACGTGGTAAAATATCCTTAATTTACACTTCATTCTCTTCCTGTCTGTTGTGGGGGATAGACGTGTTTGAGAACATAAATACGATTACAAGTTACTAATTAAACATATTAAAATATCAATAAAATAAATATAAAATAAAAATTATAAAAATAATAAAAAAGATAAAATCAATTATAATTGAAAGATAACACTACAAAAATGGCAAAGTGTAAAAAATGTGATCAAAAATTAGATCGAGCTCGTGATTTATCAATTAGTTGTGAAAAATGTAACGGGGTATATCATGAAAGCTGCGTGAATCTAACAAAAAGTGATATAGAGCAGTTGTTCAAAAACCGTGTTGTGTGGGAATGTGCAACTTGTGTACAAGATGGGTCAAACGCCCCAGCGCCGTTACCTGTTTCTCAAAATCAACCAATTGTAACACTGGAAATGATCCATGAGAAGCTCTTGAAGATAATTAAAACTACGGAAACCCAAATGATAAAAATCAATGAACGTCTCGATATGCTTGAAAATATATTTATAACTGTAAAAAAACTGGAATCTGAAAATGTGGATTTGAAAACAGAACCAAAGTTATTACATAATAAACAACAATTTGGTGAGCAACAAACACTTCAAAATTGTATTGAAATTTTGAACGTTCCTGTTACAAGTGATGAAAACGTATATGAAACTGTAATAAAAATTGTCAATGATGGTCTACAGTTACCTGTAAAAAAAGAGCATATTGATTATTGTTTTCGTCGCATACCTATCAAGAATCAAGCAAATAAAAACCTGATCAACACTACATCAATATTTGTCAAATTTGTGTCCCGCTATACCAAAGATGATATATTACAACAAAAGGCAAAACTAAAAAACAACATCTCGAGTAACTGTGTGGACCGGAAAACAGACCAAGCTATGTATGTAAATGAGAGTTTAACAAAGAAGAACAGAGAGTTGTTGAGTAGAACGAGAGAGATACAACGTGAAAAAAATTACAAATACTGTTGGATTAGAAATGCTGTTATCATGGTGCGTAAAAATGACGGAGACAGAAGAATAATTATAAAAGAGATTGAAGACCTTGTAAGTTTATAAAAATAATTTGTTAATGTTGTAAAATGGCAAGTGTTAGTGCTGGTGGGAAATTACAAGGCCAAAATAATTTATATACGTCAACGTCATTTGAAAATAATACCAGTGATACCAATAATATCTCAATCGTCTCAAATAGTTTTCACATTGGTATAGTTATGCAAAATATAAGAAGTGTAAGAAAGAATTTGGATAGTTTGTTGACCTATTTAGAATCATCGAACGAAACTCCGCATTTCATTTTATTAACAGAAGTATGGATTAATTCTTGTGAGACAAATTTATATTTAATTGAAAATTATGATATCTACTCAAATTGCAATGATAATTATGCAGCTGGTGGTGTTATAATCTATAAAAGTAAAAAATGTAATCTCAAATGTGAATTCGTAAATCACTCGTTTTTAAGTGCTGATGTTATGTCTTGTAGTTTTGTGGTGGACAACGAAAGTTTTAGTCTGATTTGTGTTTACAGGATGCAATATGTACATACTACAGTGTTTTTGAATGATCTGGAAAATTTACTTACCATATCACGTGCCAAAAATTTGTTTATTATGGGTGACATAAATATAAATATCTTAAAAGATACAAACATCTGTGATGATTATCAGTAATTGATGGCTACTAATGGTTTGGTTTCTTTAATAAACGTGCCTACAGGAATATCCGGATCATGTATTGATCATATTTATTATCGGAGCAGCTCGAAAATTAATCTCGATTGTAATGTAGCAGTTTTAGATGCCCAAATTAAATTAAACTCAGTCAACAATGACTTAACTGATAGTCAAACTATTAGTAAAATTGACTATGATAGTTTAAAATGGCAGCTATTAAATGAAACTTGGGCTACCGTCTATAATCAAACCGATCCTAATAATGCTTTCAATAACTTCTCTGATATCCTAAGCCACTATATTCAAGAAAATACGGTAATATTACTAAAAGAGAATAAGCTAAAAAAACTGAAACCATGGATGAATGATGGTATTTTGAAACTCGTTCATAAAAAAAAATAAGCTAGTGAAATCGATAAAAAAGCATCCCAGTAATGAGCGTCTTAATATTTATGTGAAGAATTACTCTAAATTTGTGAGTCGAATAATAGAAGATACTAAGAACGCTTTTTATTTTAAGAAGTTTGAAACTAATAACGGCAAACTAAGAAAACAATGGAAATTAGCGAATGAATTAATTAATAATAAAAAATCTAAAAACCACACTATAACTGAAATTATGGCCAACGATGGAAATATAATTAATAATTCATTTGAGATAGCGAATAATTTAAATAACTATTTTACTTCAATAGCATCTAAACTAAATAAGCGATTTACCAGTCCTAATTTTGAATCTTCACTTAGCGAAGCTGAACTCAATAGCTTTTATTTTTCACGCATTCAAGCTTTGGAAATTCTTAAAATAATTTTTGGACTGAAAAACAAATATAGTTGTGGTTTTGATAATTTAAGTAATGTGTTAATTAAAAATATAGCTTATTGTTTAATTGATGCCTTAACTTTTATTTTTAATTTGAGTATAGATACGGGAATTTTCCCAGATAAATTAAAACTGGCTGTTGTCATACCAATTTTTAAAAAAGGGGATAAACTTCTATGTTCGAAATATCGACCAATTTCTCTTTTGTCCATTTTTTCTAAGATTTTTGAAAAAGCTGTAAAAACACGAATTTTAAGTTTCTTAACATTTTATAAATTTTTTAATAATTCGCAATATGGTTTTAGAGAAGGTATGTCCACAGAATCTGCTTTGTTGGGCTTCTTAAATAACGTCTACCAAGGAATAAATGACGGCCAACTGGTATCTGGAATATTTATAGATATTACTAAGGCATTTGATATGGTTGACCATAACTTATTGTTGCGTAAGTTATATGATGCTGGTATACGAGGACATACTAATAAATGGTTTGCATCGTACTTAGTCAATAGAACACAAATAGTAAAGATTGGTGATGTTTTCAGTACTCCTCGTAATATCAAAATTGGAGTTCCTCAAGGATCGGTATTGGGCCCCATACTATTTTTAATTTATTTAAACTCAATTTTTTCAATTAAATTAAGTGGTAAAATTGTAGCATTTGCAGACGATATGGGAGTAAGCTACTGTGCTAAATCAGAACGACATCTTTTAGCCCAAATAAATGCTGATATGAAGTTACTCAGGCTATGGCTCGATACGCAACATATGATTATTAGCGATAAAACCAAACTAATTAATTTTAGTTTAACTGGAAATAGAGTTTGTAATGAAATTATATTTCATTCAAATCATACGAATAATAGCTGTGATTCTACTTGTTTTGTTATAGAAGAAGTTACTAAGTTTAAATATTTGGGTTTACTATTGGATCATAAATTGAGCTGGAGAGACCATTTAGATAATCTTAAAACTAAATTACGAATGTCTTTGAGGGCTTTTTATTTTTTGAGCAAGTTATGTCCCTTCAAAGTTATGACTTTCCTTTATTTTGGATTAATTGATTCAAAATTACAGTATGCCATACCTTTTTGGGGTGGCACTTATTATAACTCTGTTAAGTCTATTGTGGTTTCTCAAAAACATTTTGTTAGGATAATAACTGGAAGCAACAAACGATCGCCGTCATGGCCCTTGTTTAAAAAACTTAATGCACTCCCTTTTAAATATTTATATGTATTTAAAGTATTAAAACTATTTTTCAAAATAAGTGGTCATTTAAATATTAGAATTTGTGATCGTTTTAATTTACGAAACAAAAATAGAATTATTATTCCAAGATCAAAATCAACAAATTTCAGTAAATATTTTCTTTGTACAGCTCCAAATCTTTTTAACAAGTTACCTGCTAACATATCAGATTGTACTTCTTTGGCACGGTTTTCCAAATTATTAAAACAATGGTTATTTACTGTCAGCAATATAGATTCATTATTTGAAATTATTTCATAAGTTTGTTGCATGTTGAATTTTTGTTTTTGTTTCTTTCAATTTTTGTTTTTTTTGTAATTTGCATAACTATCAACACAACTCCCCCTCAATTTCATTATAAATATATTACAATTATTTTTAACGTTGGAACATTTAACACTAAACCTTTGGTTTATAAAATGTTCCTAATTTTATTCATCACATTTTGTTTGTTTTTTGCCAGTAAGTTTCTACCAGTATATGTACTATCTGTATCATTATTTAAAAATCAAAAAATCTATGTAATGAATGAAGTTATAATAAAAAAAAAAAAAAAAAAAAAAAAAAAACTTTTTTACCTCATTTTATATTTGTATCGATCGTCACTTACACTGTAGATACAAAAGTCCCAATTATTCTGTTTCTAAAGAGATAAATTTGGTGGTTGATTTAAATACTTGGCCGTTACATAAATATAATTAAAATATTCAATTTAAAATTAGTCAGTAACATTTATCTAATGGAACTTTTTTTAAGTTGTCAATCTAATTGCTGTAAATAGGAAGCATCAATATTTGAATTGCCTGGTTTCTGATGCTAATATTGTATTTTATAGGTACTTTCAAATATGCGCATCTTGCCTTAAAAACTAAGGGACATATTAAGACAATGAAGTTATTCGAATAACACTATATTTTTTTCATTTGACCTTGACAAAGTAATTGGAAGAACCAAACGCTTAATTTTGCTATTTACCAATCAGTAAAAAATTTCGTATTTAAACTCAAAATGATTTATGTCTTAAAAATTTATGGAATATATCGTACAATATTTAAATAAATAAAATAATTTATAAATAAATTATTAACGACAAATAACAAATCATCATGATAATAATTAAAAACTATATGTGTGATAAATGTATATGGAAGACCACTGTCATAAGGGGGTAACTTTTATATAACGTATTTACACCATATTACTATCGCTTTGGGGTAATCACTCTTCGACTAGAGTAGATTCATTTCGTTTAAATATATTTTTGTTGTACGATATACTGGACACTTGATTGATCATTTTTGGGCCAGCATTGGTGTTTGGTGTTGGTATTATAATAATAAAATATATATTTACATGTACGTTTATGTAAACGGCGTTTTTTTTTTATTTATTTATATGATGAATAATTAAATTTCATGTAAAAAATGGTAATGGGGATCTGTCAATGTCATTTTGAATGTGTCGATAAATTTTAGTTTATGTATATAGTTTTGGGTTGTTATATCAGTGGTATTTAAATAAAATTGGAAAATTGGATGATTTATTTGACATGAAAATATTGATTTAATATTGATGTATGGATTTATATAAGAAATCACTGTGGTGTTGTCTATCACATATATAGGCTTTAACAGATTTAATGTGGAAGATTCACCTAACTGAAATTTATTAAGTGGAGTCCATAGGGCTCATACTGTCAGAAAAACATTTTCAATTTCTGATCTCGTGATTTAAGGAAAATTAATACCTGCTGATATGGTCTCGTTTATCGTCAGCCATCTCTCATAAAACGACGTCAGGCTCAAATTTTAAAACATTGCAAACATTGTCTCTAAAGCTTGTAATCCTCAGATTTATTTAACTAAAAATTGTTGCAAAAAAACAGGAGCTTTGTCTTAACTTAAGCTTCAAACTCAGATCATCATTTTTCTAGGCCATTTTTCTTGCCATCCATTAAGCATAACCTCTCTTTTTTATAATCTAATTAGGTCGAAAAAGAGTTCAATAACGTTACAAAGGTTTCCATACTGATCCCGAATGACAGTATATCTAGATATGGGTCAAAATAAAGGTATGCCCTTTCAAACCAATCATTATGAGCTTAATTTTTATAGTTATGCCCTGAGTCGTAAGAGCGGCACTGGCAACAGCAATTGTTTTCCTTAATGGTACTGCTAAAAAAATGTTGGTAGTGGATTACATCATCATCTTCGTTTATCAGAAAAAGGGACCTGAACTATATGTTTCCTGTGATTTCAGACTTGTAAGAAAACTGTAATCGTATCTTTGCAGTGACCGTAATTGATAATTGTGGTATATGTGTCCGTATAAGTAGGGGGTTCCGTTATAAGAAGTAACCTTCGGATAGTTCCGTAATATTTCTTACGAATTTCTTACGGACTCGCTTGTTTAGCGTAATCTGAAGATCGGGTTGTGTTAAAATGCCAAAAGCTGGTTTAAGGCTATCGAGTGACACGGATTGCTGTTTTCCATTTTTATCAATTACGAAGAATTTTCGTAATTTACGAAAAACTGTAATGTCCTTCCTATGGTGACGTTAGGCCAGTTCAAGTTCTATCCACACGAACAAATACAAACTCGAAATTATCTAAATTTTTCGATATAAAAAAATTTAAAATTGGTTGATTTGCGAGAATCAACTGAGACTAAATTTTGCATCTGTTTGCGAAGCTGTCGTATAAAGTCGTCAGTCGATAGAGGGGGTTGGGTAATTGGGCTTGAGAATATATCGCCAGGTAGTCGGAGGCTTTGGCCGTAGACTAGGTCCACTGGACTGCATTTTAGATCTTCTTTGACGCATGCTCTAATGCCCAACAAAATTATAGGTACCTCAGAGCTCAAATTTTTGGTGTTAGGCCGAGCACTAAGCAAAGTTTTTAAGGTTTTATGGAAGCGCTCTACGACGCCACATAGTGTCGTATGTCTGTCGTAAATTGGGATATAAAATCCAAATGGCGAATCTGCTTCTTTACATTCATCTGGCCAAGAGAATTTTTTTCTTTATTTGGTCTTTTTAACAAATTTGCCAATTGGATGTGAATTGGTTGTAGACATCCGGCTAAACGTAGAATTAAGCGATGATAATAGTTCACCATCCCAATACGAATTTCTCAATATATTTGATTGAGATAGGTTCAGGGTACTGCGTTATGGCTACTACACACTCCGGCGAAGGTTTTATGCAATATTTAGATATATGGTGGCTGAAGAATTCTAAACGTGGAACACCGAAAACACACTTGGATGTCTTTATTTTGACATGGTAATCAGCAAGTCGTTGTAATACTTACTGTAAATTACATTTGTGTTCTTCCTCAGTTTTACTTGTCACTTAAATGTCGTCAATGTAGACGAAAATGAAACAAAGATCTTTTAACATTTCATTCATGAAGCATTGAAAGGTTTGAGCAGCATCCCGCATACCAAAAGGCATTCGTTTGTATTCGAATAAGCCTAATGAAGTAGTAATTGCCGTTTTAATTACGTCTTGGTTACTACAGGCATTACTACAAACACTGTGCACCCATGTAGATGCACTGAAAAATTGTGAATATGTAGTATCGAATAACGATCCGGTACTGTGATTGCGTTTAGTCGACGGTAATCTCCACGTGGATATCAGCCACAGATCGAAAACAAAATTCTTTGTTATTTTTAAATTAAGCATTGATTTTTCATCTCTGGGTCCTGAGGGGGGCTCATGTTCAAGACGTATATAGTTGTGGTAGTTTAGCAATATAATTAATGTTCTCACTGTAGCTGACTTTGTGTTGCTCATAATTGCTGCTACCGATTGGAACCTTCTTTCCATGAAAGAGTAAGTTGTTTTATGTAGCGTTCCATATCCTGGTATTAAATTAAAAAAAAATCCTCTTCTGTTAGAACGGTCTGAAATATGTAATTTTTACTGTGTTGGGAAGGTTGATCATTTTGATGCATGATTTCAGTAAAAAAAATCGTTTAATGGGCTCAGATGCAGTCACTTTTCAGATAAATTATCCAAATTTTGGTTATTGAGTCTTATAATGATTAGTTGCTGGGAATATTGTCCCTCTCTGATACTGCTGTAACTATAAAATAACTGATTTTATAAAGCAGTTATTATATTGCACAGTGCCGTGGATTTTTTTTTTTGAAAATGAATTGTTGTGGGCGCATTTTCCTCCCTTTTGATTATTTGATAATACTTAAAATTGCTATACATATTCCAATACTAGTAAGTGTTTAGATAAAAACCTTAACAATAGGTACGAAAATGATGGGTGATGATGAGTGTGACAGTTGGGTTATTGATGAATGAGTTGCAACGGCGCAACAATCTTTCCATTGTTGTAGTTTCTCTGTAAGGTGAATACTTTTTCTCAATTTCATGTCATTGTAATAGCCCCTGTATATTACTACGCGTTATTGTGTGCTATACTTGAGCGTTAGCTGAAAGGGGCAGTTGGCAGAAGATTTATTAAACTGTGGTGTACCGTGTATCTGTAGACCATTTTTTCTGTAGGTAAACAAACACCTAAAACATTGGCCTCTCATTTTAGTTCTATAGAATAACGATTTTTTTTAATGAAGGACTACAATCTCCAGATGTGTCAATCAAGCGCAAGGGTTATCTTAAAAATCACTCAACGGTAGTCGTTTTGTGCTTTCCGCTGAAAGACTTAGGATTAAAAAGTTAAGAAAATGGCCCTTTTTGCACTTTTTACTCGTTAAAATATCTCAATCTCAGTGAGAGTCAAGGCAATTCTACGGCAACTAACCCCACTGATCCAGCAGAGGTTGATTTTTACCCGATATGCTTTAACTGCTTAGAGATAGGCCATATTTCTAAAAATGGTCCAATCCCTCAAATGGCACTCAAAGAGACCTTAAAGATATTTTTTCCCTGCACTGTTCGAGAGGACGTAGCCACGAATGCCGACCCAGGACAAATCGGGAGAAACCTCCCAAACGCGAATCAAAACAATAGAATTACATATTTCTTTTTCCTCTAATATGCCAAAAATCTTATTTTGACCTTCAACTGATGTAGCAAAGACTACTATTTCAGATATCTCTGATACAATCCATCGAATTGATCCCATCACAGTTTAAATCAAACCCTCTAAAGATACTGAGCTCAATTCTTCTTTTAAATTAGCGACTTGTACTAATCCATTGAATTCAACTTAGGTAGAAAACTTGGCTCTCCCTACAGTTTCATATCAAAGTTTTCGAAAATCAAGAAGTGTTTACCGCATGAAGCAAAAGGAGAGATCGAAAAATTAATTCTTAGCGATGGGAAACAATAGGCCATATGCCAAAGTTTTCAACAAGCCGCTGCGACTTCTTGCAAATGGAGGTCCTATTCACTGTGCCCATTTCGTTAAGATACAAACAGATAGCGAAAAGCAACGTTCGAATTACCCGCTCGGAAGCATTGCTTTGCGGTGAGTAAACAGGAGTTCGGAAATGGGTGATCTGATATTTTCCTGCAGGAGTTCTTTAAACATCGTTGACGTAAATTGCTTACCATTATCCGATGTCAGTATGTCAGGCACTGAGAAAATCAGGAAAACAACATTTTCTAAAAAGTAACACAATAACAATGTAAAAGCTACCATGCTTAGGATTGGAATAGGGTCCCAGAAAATCTACATTTAATCGCTGAAACGATCTGATTGATTCCAGTTGAATCCCTATAATTGGACGAGAAGTCCAATTATAGGGATTGAAAAGTTAACAGGCTTATTTAACTTACATTTAGTGCAATTAGAAATGAAATTTTGTACATTGCGAGCTATTTGAGGCCAATAAAATTATCTTTGTAATCTTTCGAGAGCCTTAAAGATTCCCAGGTTTGCGGAAGCACGTGTTTGCTGGGGGTTAGGGAGAGGGATACCACTAATTTCCATTTGAACAAGTCCAAATCATTATAGCGCGAGTCATAGGAAAGATCAATTAGTAATTTATGCTCTCGAATTAAAAAACTATGTGGTTGATCGGACAACTGTTTGACACGTGTATTT
>OY744475.1:187554351-187586851 GCA_963556175.1 Tipula confusa | reverse complement strand
ACAATACCCACTAGGCCATTTACGAAATATGAGGTAGATTATGCTGGACCAAAAATTTCAGCCAAAAGAGGAGGGCGAGGTGCTAAAATGACAAAGGGTTACATCGTCGTATTTGTTTGTATGTTTACAAAGGCCATTAATTTAGAAGCTGTAACAGATCTAACCACCGAAGCATTTATAGCGGCACTTAAGCGATTTTCATTTAGAAGAGGAGCTCCAAACGAAATGTTTAGCGATAATTGCACAAATTTATGAGGGCTATTATGTGGGCTTTGGGAAGCGGCTGTGAAATCTGTTAAATCGCATTTGAATAAGACTACAAACAATTGCAAATTAACATTCGAGGAAATATCGACGCTATTAAGTCAAATCGAAGCTATCTTAAATTCAAGGCCACTTTGCGTTTTATCAGAGGAAGATACTACAATTGAAGCACTGACACCTGCGCATGTTTTAATAGGATTAACAATAACAGCGATGCCAGAAGTTGATCCGGGAAATATCGCAGTTTCGAGATCGCAGTAGTAAACATGGAAACATATCTAAATTAAAATAAAATTTATATCTAAATAAAACAAATAAAAGTTGCAAATTATTCCATAACATTTAATGGTGCCGAAACCCGGGAATATTTGCAGTAACAAATTGAACCGCCCGATTAAAAATACCATCACACGTGGTGTATTGGATTATTCATTGAAGATTAGTTAACTATAAGTTTGTCGATAAAACGTCTTCGATAATTCGGATTTATTTGTGAATTTATTGTTCTGGATTTATTTTTGTCTTTGCTGCAGCGTGTGGAGATATTCCCTGGAAAAACGTCTCTAATATCCTTGCAGCCGTTTTTGTATCCTTGCAGCCGTTTTCAATCCATCGAATTAATCCCATCACAGTTTAAATCAAACCCTCTAAAGATACTGAGCTCAATTCTTCTTTTAAATTAGCGACTTGTACTAATCCATTGAATTCAACTTAGGTAGAAAACTTGGCTCTCCATACAGTTTCATATCAAAGTTTTCGAAAATCAAGAAGTGTTTACCGCATGAAGCAAAAGGAGAGATCGAAAAATTAGTACTTAGCGATGGGAAACAATAGGCCATATGCCAAAATTTTCAACAAGCTGCTGCAACTTCTTGCAAATGGAGGTCCTATTCAATGTGCCCCTTTCGTTAAGATACAAACAGATAGCGAAAAGCAACGTTCGAATTACCCGCTCGGAAGTATTGCTTTGCGGTGAGTAAACAGGAGTTCGGAAATGGGTGATCTGATATTTTCCTGCAGGAGTTCTTTAAACATCGTTGACGTAAATTGCTTACCATTATCCGATGTCAGTATCTCAGGCACTGAGAAAATCAGGAAAACCACATTTTCTAAAAAGTAACACAATAACAATGTAAAAGCTACCACGCTTAGGCTTGGGATAGGGTTCCAGAAAATCTACATTTAATCGCTGAAACGGTCTGGTAGATTCCACTTGAATCCCTATAATTGGACGAGTTGAAAAGTTAACAGGCTTATTTAACTTACATTAAGTGCAATTAAAAATAAAATTTTTTACATTGCAAGCTATTTGAGGCCAATAAAATTATCTTTGCAATCTTTCGAGAGTCTTAAAGATTTCCAGGCTTGTGGAGGCACGTGTATGCTTAGGGTTAGAGAGAAGGGTACCGCTAATTTTCATTTGGACAAGTCCAAATTAAAATTAGCACTATGACTAATTTTCAATCACGCCATGTGACTCACGCCATGTCATAGGAGAGATCAATTAGTAATTTATGCTCTCGAATTAAAAAAACTGTGTAGTTGATTGGACAACTGTTTGGCGCATGTAATTTGAGCCAGATACTCCTCAACAAGAAAAGCAATCCATATGCAGAACCGGACATGCGACTGTACCGACGAATAAATTTGACAAGGTAATCAATAGATCGTCCAAGTACACAAACACTCTATAATGCAGTTGATAAGGGATCACCTGGTGCACGAGGCGTACTACTGTTTGCGAAACCATACACAACGCAAATGGCATTACCTCGAAATTGTACAAGGGCCGTCATGGTGCTGAAAATGCTCTTTTATCTCTGGACTTTAGATCCAAACCGATTTGCCAAAATGCGTCTTTGGGATCAATTGTGGAGGTGAAATGATTACTTGCAGCCGTTTTTGTATGTTCTGCCATCGATCAAGCCAGTTCTTTTGTATTTCCAATAAATTCACATCTGGTATCGATCCTATCGGCTACGTTAGCAAGAAATGAGCGGGAGTCAAAGGAAATTCATCATTTGGGTCGATGGAAAGTGGCGTTAGCGGTCGCGAATTAAGAATTGCTTGAATTTCACACAGTAATGTAGAAAATTCCTCTAAACTGAGGGTAGTGTTCTCGGTGCGGTAGCTCTGATCAAGTAATTCTTCATGCACTTGACTCCAACTTCCCATAATCCACACATAGACCGACTGGAAGGAGGTATAAAATGCCGTTGCGCTCCTTTCTCCGTGAGAAACTCTGATATTCACTTGTTACGAGATGATTCTTGCAGCACTTGCTCTAATTCTGCCATTTTATTTCTAGCTCCATTGAAGTTTATCCCATTACCACAATAAATATCACTTGGTACATTGCGCCTACTAACAAATCTTCAATGCCGCAATAAACGCTTCGGTAGACATGTTCATAACCGCCTCCAGATGTATGGCTTTTACAACCATACAAAAAAATACTGCTACATATGATTTAACTGGTGCAGCACCCCTGCCTTGTTTTATGGCTATTTTAAATGGACCAACATAGTCCACTCCTACCTTGGAAACGTGTAGGAGTCGTTCGCACAGATGGTAAATCTGAGATGGTGAATCCATTATCTGAGGTTTTGGTTGTGATTTTAGCTTGTAATCTACAGTAATGGTTATCTTCTTTGCTAGAACCTTGCCACCTACCATCCAATACTTTTGTCTAGACAGATGAAATAGTGTAGAAGCCGTAGGATGTAAATACATCGCATGACAAAGCCGATGTGATTTAGGTAAAATGACCTGGTGTTTCATGCTATCAGAGCAACTCGCGTTTTTTAAAGCGTCATATTACGCGTAAAACTTCTTGATTATCAAGGAATGGTGAAAGTGATATAATGCTGCTCTTTCTTATTAATTGACCGGTATCTAACAACTTGATTTCATGTTCGAATGATTCTGATTTCAGGTGCTTGTGCCCATCTCCAAATGTGTTGTTTCGCAATCTTTAGGTCATTACAGGTGAGCGGTAAAATATATTTTGCGATTGCTGTGGTTGATACTCGTGATGTATTTCTTAGGCGTTTTTTTTTAACGAGCCAATAAATCGAACACAAAATCCAACAATACGTCTCATTGTTCTGTAATCAGATATATAATCAAATAATATGTTCATTGTGTCATGCTCGACATTTACTTAATGACATTACATCTAAATTTTTTCTGGTGACTCTAATTTATCAATATGCCTTCTAATTTTTTTTTTGGCCAATCGGATTTATCTAAACTTAGCGAATCTTGGCCTTTCCACCAAAGCGACTCTTGACACAATTCTGACGGCATAATCCTCTTGATGCGCAATCGCTAGGATTATCATGCTGCCACTTAGTCTGAGGTAGCCATTCGTGAAATTGTGCCATTCTAGATGAATACTATTACAACCTCCAGAATACGATTACAACCTTCATTTTTAATGGTGTATGTTTTTCATTATTATTATTAAACAACAACAAAAATAAATTAGCAATTTCGTAAATTTTTGATCGCATAACCTGATTCAAGTGTTTAACTTATAAATAATCTGAGACATAGTAGCTTGATGTTCCTAAAATGAGGTTATAATTTGTTTGATAACATAACTGCCTTAAACAAATCGATATGATTTTCACAGAAATTGCTATCACTAAATCGTAAGATAGCATTTTATTGAAAGTATATTGACAAGTCGATTAGGTTTAAGTATATACGATGTTAAGTATCGGAAGCTATAAACCTTAAATTATTATGTAGATATACAATAAGTCATTAAAGATAATATAATCGCACTTGTATAATATATTTCAGTTCCAGTATATAAAGCGCCAGTTAATGTTTGCGCCATATATGTATTGGGAGTTAGTTTGAGAGCTTACACATACGATTGCCCTTTTCAAGAAGAAAACTAACTCCAAGATGGCCGAGGTCATCTAAACTGTAAAGTAATAAATATAGCTTTGGAGCACATAGTCACCACTATTTGGCCATCGAGGTTCACGAAGATCAACGAGTTCCAAGCGATACTCTTTAATGGCTGATATAGAGCCGTCACACGCGCCTGCTTTTCTGAGCTATTGTACGTTCCACGTACCAAACCTAAACTGCGTGTCCGTTAACATAGGCGGGGGTCAACTTAAATGTTTAGCAGTGAAGTTTTTTAAGGATGCATGTTATTGACTTTTGTCAGATGTTTTTACTTCAACAACTTATTGTCGACTGACTGATATATTTTCTAACAAAATAATAGCGAACAAAAACAAAAGGTAAAGTTATATAAAAAAAATGAAAAGGAAAAAAAAATAAAAGGAGTGAGAGAACGTGCAACATGTCGTGGAATCCATAACATTCTCTTCCCAGTAATTTACTCTGGTTGATTCAATTACTCTCGTTTAATTTAGCCAATTTCGTCACGCTGGTCGCTTGAAGACACCTGTCTTTGTCTTGATGTCCACAACTCGCACTCGTCCATCTTTGACGGGGTAACCTTGAACAACAATTCCCTTTGGCCAACAATTTCGGGGATTTTCCGAATCCATCACGATAACGAGGTCTCCTCACTCATTGTTTCGGGACTCTGTCGTCCATTTGGTGGAAATGATGATGTGCGACAAGTATTTTTAACTCATCTTTTCCAGAACTGTTCTAACAGTTTTGAAGTGGCCTTCCAACGGTTTGGGTAAATCAGGTCTTTGTCAGTTATTTGTGCAAACCGGAAACTGGCATATGTCGGTCCAACAAAAAAATGATTTGGTGCTAATGGTTCTGCATCGGCGGAGTCCAATGGCACATTTGTCAACGGCCGGCTTTTTAAGACATTTTTGATCTCGTAGTATAGTGTTCTAAGCACATATTCAGGGGGATGTCTCTCCTTCAACATTTCGAATAGGTGTTGTTTACTTAATCGTATAAGACGGTCCCAGGCACCACCCATATGTGGTGCAGCTGGCGGATTGAAATACCATCAGCAGTTCTCCATGGTAAACGTCTGTTGCATTTCGTCGTGATTTCAATTATCAATTGCATCGGTTATTTCCTTTTCGGCTTTCCTAAAGTTTGTCCCGTTGTCTGAGTACATCTCTTCAGGGAATCCTCGTCGATTGCCAAATTGTCGAAATACAAACATGAAAGCGTTACTTGATAGGTCGTGTGCTATTTCCATATGCATCGCACGTGTGACCATACAAGTAAAAAATACACCATAACGTTTCACTTGGCTTCGTGTAACGGTGACTTCAAAGGGTCCAAAGTAGTCAACACCACATTTGACAAAGAGCCTGACTGTTGGCTCCAATTGGTATTCCGGCAGTTGTCCAATGACTGGGATCTCTGGCATTCCCTTTTTATTTTTGCAGTATTCACGGGAGATTTTTTTTAGAGTGTTTCTCAATCGAGGAATCCAAAATCTTTTCCGAACATTACAAATGATGGTGTCAATTCCCATATGATTATTCATGGTATGCCATTTAATAATTAATTTGGTAATGGGATGATTGCCGTCCAAGACAATCGGATTTTTTTGTCGTCTCTAAGGTTGGAATTGTCTAAGCGACCCTTTAACCGAATAATTCCGTCCATGTCAACTACAGACGGAAGACGTCCCAAACTGCTAATTTTCGGAATTGACTTATCGATTGACAAGAGTTGTAACTCGGAGGAATAGCTGTCGGCTTGTATTTGTCGAATCAAAATTTTTCGGCTTTAGCAATGCCGTTGGGTTTTAGAGCATACTTAACGCCATGTGCACTTTGCTTGATTTTGCATTTGGCGATGAAAATTAGCATCCAGGCTATTGATCATCCAGGCTATTGATCATAGTATTTCCAATACTTTCCAAATTTGTTGACGTCAGGAATTGGGAGGATAGCAATGTCGTTGGAGATGACATTGCTCGTTGACGTACTCGGTTTTTACTTCTTCAATTTTCGAATCGTTAATCGCTGGCCAAATTTTGTCTTGTTTTGGCCATGTCGTTGTGGGACCGTACAAAAATGGGGGGCCCTTGAACCACCTTGAACTGTTGTCGAATTTATCGTAACTTTCCATCTTTTTTCGCATCGTCTGCCACATTATCGGCTGTAGGTACGTAATACCATTCAGGATGCGTTTGTCAACTCCTGAATTTCGCCAACTCTCTGAACGCCGAAAACTTTGAATCGTTTAGCGTGTGACTTGATCCAATGAAGAGTATTTTCTGAAAAATACTGGTTATATTTTGAAGAAGTTTAGGGGGTACTAAAAATTATCAGTTTTGTAGTCCCACCACATTCCTAAAATTCGCTTTATTTGTCGGTTTTCATCGAGATTTAGTTGTTCACCGTTATTTACATGTAAATTACTGTCGATAGTTTCTAAAACAGCTTTTGAATTGGAAACCCAATTGCAAATCACAAAATTGTATATTTTGTAAACAGCAATGACGTCTTTGATTGGTTGAATCACTTTTGGCTCCTCTGTTGCACTACCCAAATAACCGTCCATATAATGATTTTTAATTATTTCATTACTAGCTTCCGGGTACTCCGCCATGAACTCGCGAGCATTTTGAAATTTTACTTCCTGACCGAGGCACGGACCGCATGTGGAACCAAAAAATACCACTTGAATCTCAAAAATGTCTGGCTCTCGATGTCGATCCATTCCCTTCCATACAATTCGTTGAGCTGGTCGATCTTCGGCGCGAATTTTGACTTGTAGAAACATTTCTTTTATGTCGGCGACGAATGCGACTGGTTGGATGCGAAAATTAATCAGGATGTTTGGTAATGAATTGTACAAGTCGGGTCCAGATAATAAGAAATCATTTAGACATTTCCTGTTGGACTTGGATGCAGCGTCAAATACGACCTGCAGTTTGGTTGGCTTGCTTGGATTTACCACTGATTTGGGCAGTTGTCTTTCCATAAAAGTCCACATTCGAATCTTCTACTATCTAAACGCCGAATTGTGTGTTCCAGGATCTTGTTACATCATTTGTCGTCTACAGATAATCCGAGTTCTGTCTCGGGTTTTGTTCTACATGATTCGAACTTCCACTGCTCTTTTACTAACTGGTGTAAAATGTTGATATCGTCTCTCTCTGTTAGAGATTTGTCGGTTTGGAAAACGTGGCAGGTGTAATCCGGAATGTCATCGGGGTCGTTAATATTCCCATGGGCTACCCAGTAGGGTTTTGGTCATAGCAGGACCGTTCCAGGGACCGTATATGATTTTACGGTTGACAATCACAGGCAAATTGTCTTGTCCAATCAGAATTACTGGTGTCCTATTGTAGAATATAACTTTTCAGAAATTTGGTGAATATTTAAAATATTTTTCGATTTTGTCGAATTCGATTGATTGTCTTGGTAGCGAAAGGCCTTTTACTGTCTTAACGTGACGTAGAATGTAGGGCTTCGCCTGGGCATAGTTTCAGCTAATTGATACACTAACTGTTTTTGAATCATCTTGCTGCTTCACTTGGTAGTTTGTCCATTGTATCTTGAGCGATTGAATAGGACCGTCCAAACCCAACTTATTGGATATGTCTTCGCCGATAAGTGAAACTGTCGTTGCATCGTCCTATAACGCAAATGTTTCAATTGTCATCTTGGGACCTTTTAGTTTGAAGGGAACTGTTTCGAGCAATACCCTGCGCGCGTTATGGTTTACGAGGCAATTTATGTCTGCCGGCGCCTCAATTACTTTATCATTATTTGTTATATGGAGTAACTGATGATGAGGGCGGCTGCAGTTGTTGATGCTGCAACTTTTTCGTTGTTTGCAAAACTTTAGTATGTGTCCTGGGCTTAGACACGAAAACAATGTGGATTTTTGGTGATAAAATCCCATTTCCGATTGATATCAGATTTTTGAAATTTGCCACAGTCACTTAATTTATGAATCATACAGAACTGACATTGCTTTTGAGCGTTGTCGTTGACGATAGTATACATCCCTTCTTTTTTGAATGCACCTTTGTTTTTGGGTTTATCGATTTCCACCTGTTTCTTTGCTGAATGTGTCACCAGATGGCTCGATGCATTTGTTTTTTTCCCAATCCATCTCATGAGTTCCAAAATTTTAATCTTTGACGGGTCTTTGTCGAGATGGTCAACATATCCGATGAATTGTACGGCTTGAGTGGTTGAGATCTTTAATAAGATGTCATGGAAAAGCACTGAATTCCGTAGATGGACATCCTCATTCAAAATTTTCAGTATTGATACGAAACTTGTAAAAAATCATAGAAATCAACCAAGTTTCCGGTCTACCTTCTTTGACTACTGGAAGATCTGTTATATATCCAGTAAGTGATTTACAATAAAATTGGACCGTCCGAACTGATTTCGTAATATTGTTAATATCTCATTGACATTTCCGGGCAAGACTCTTCCTTAGTCGATCTTGATTATCTGAATTAGAAAACTGGCAGTCTCGTGTTGTATTCTCGAAATCTGCAATAAAATGAGGCCATCTTAATGGCTCTCCACTAAATATAGGCAAGTCGTGGTTGACTGCCTGTCGAGTAATAAATTTTTCCATTAAATTTTCATGTTTTCTGGTTTCTTGTTCAAAATAGCAAGGATTCACATCGTTGTCACGTTGACGTCGATAATTACTATTTTCATTATCGACCATTGGTTGTCGCCTTAAATTTGCTGCATTACCGACAACGGATACGATCCATGGTTTGAGTTTTGGCTGTCGATTATATTTTTTATTATCTTTAATCCGGTTATCTACCTTTGTTACATTACTTGTTACGACTGATGATAACTCGCTTGCTTTGCTACAGTTGTCGTCTATAATTTTTGTAATAGCAAGCTTTGTTTGCAGCTCGATTAATTTTTTGTTGATGGCTTCTTTTTGTTTCAGAACTGCTTTTTCTTTCTGTAGAATTTGCATCATTGATATTAATTCAATTTGCTTGATTTTGCGATCGCTGGCAGTGGATCGCTTTGAACTTTTTGACTGTGTTCTGGACCGTATTGTATGTCTTTCGTCACGGTCATTGATTGCGGCCGTGTTTGTCACCTTCTCAGATGTATCGATTTTGTCATGACCATTCACTATGTACTGAATGCACCATTACTGGGTTATCCTGTCTTTTCTTGGATTAACCAGTTGTCTGCCGAAGTAGTGCGTATTAATTTCATGCGCAAATCGTCCAGTTTACTATTGAGGGACATCACAAGATAGTTTTGTCTCGATAAGTGCCTGCTGAACTGTTGAATTTCCAATGTGCTACTCCAAAATTTGACTTCGAAGGACAATGAATCTTATTGACTTTTGTCGGATGTTTTTACTTCAACAACTTATTGTCGACTGACTGATATATTTTCTAACAAAATAATAGCGAACAAAAAACCAAATGTAAAATTACATAAAAAAAAAAATGAAAAGGAAATAAAATAAAAAGAGTGAGAGAACGTGCAACATGACGTGGAATCCATAACAATGCAAGTAGTCAGCCCACCGATCCAACTTTTAGTTAGTCGCATTCAAATACAAGCCAAGGATAATGTGGTAGAATTCAAGGATAATATGCTAGTTTAGATGTCTTTTACGAGGCATGGGAATGCAGTTTCCAATACATTCATTTATTAGGGTATAAGGATTGTTTCTTTTTCAAAAAAATGTTGAAGCATGCCTATATTTGTAAAAAAAAAATATTCACGTCAAATCAAATTATACAAAATTGAAATGAAAAACTATTGGAAAATCGTGCACTGTAATATACAAAATAACAAAAATGTAAAATGAAATATTTCGTTGCGTTATTTTTAATAAATTTCACTTAAAAATTCACTTTATTTTTATTTTGTAATTTAATAAATTTATTGTTTATAACATTTCTAATCTCATGGTAATAACTTTCAACATTTATTAACTATTAAATATGCTGATCTAAATTCTAACCCATAGAATAGAAATTCGTGCTTACAAATTTATTATTTTCTATGCGGTTAACCCAATAATGCCGATCGGAAATGTCTTATTATGTTTGTTTATGGAACGCGTTACCGAACGTGTTTGTAATAATCTCCGATTTAATTTCAAATTATGATCAACATTTTTTTTTATTTTTATTATTATGTATTTCCAGTTTACTTTTTATATAGGGTGGAAGGGTGGTGGATGTTGGGCGGTTTAATGGAAAAATATACCTAATTTCATGTTAACGCTTATCGTTTTGATGTGCGTATGTAACATGAGATTTGGTTTATATTTCCGTTAAAATTTTCAAGGGATGATTTCCCTTTTTTTGTCTCACTTTATCCGATTCTATACTTTAAACCTAAGTTGGTAATTAGACGATATTTAATATTTTTCGGTGTAATATTTTTTATATATATATATATATATATATATATATATATATATATATATATATATATATATATATATATATATATATATAATCTATATATATATAGAAATAATATGGTTCTTAGATTGGTTCCATGGTTTGCTGTGCACTTTTATGGTAATCTATGAAGAATTTATTTTGATTGATTGATTGACCTAGAGTGTAAGGCCATTAATCACTATATCCCGGAAAGCGTTGGGCCCACAGCACACACGTTTTCACATATAAGAATAATTTCTTCCGGACGGAGGTCTAATATAAGGTGTATGCATTAAAAAAAATTTGATACTAGATATCATTACTTGTTTATGCGTTATAGTACATCATGTACATATATGTCATTTGAAAGCCCTATTCAATACCTGTAAACATCAGCTAAAAGTTATTGTTTTGATTGTGCACATCCAACCGATTTCAACGATGGAAAATTTATCAAATTTGCGAAAAAACAGCATTTGCGGGAAGTTTTGTTGAGTCACTTTTACACAAAAACAAAACTGCAGCTGAAGGTCATCGTTTGCTCGTGGATTTGTATGGTGAGCATGCTCTTGCAAAAACACAGTGCTTTGAGTGGTTTAGTTGCTTCAAAAGTGGTGATTTTGACATCAAGGACAAAGAGCGTCCTGGTCAGTCGAAAAAGTTTGAGGATGAAGAGTTGGAGGTATTACTCGATTAGAATCATTCTTTTTTGTTGATCAAGCAACAATTTCCATAGACGTTTGAAAGCCTTGGGATTCATCCAAAAGATGGGAAATTGGGTGCCATACGATTTGAAGCCAAGAGACGTGGAAAAATGATTTTGTATGTCCGGAATGCTTCTCGAGCACCACAAAAAGAAGTCGTTTTTGCATCGTATTATCACTGGCGATGAAAAATGGATTCATGACGATAATCGAAAGCGCAAAAAACGTATGTCAAGAAAGGCGAGGCCGGCTCATCCCATTCGTATGGACAGAGCGCCAAAAAAGGCATTTCAATCATGAAATTGAACCCATTGAAAGGTTGCCAAACACAATTTTTAGTGACAACGGAACCCAGTATATGTCCGCAGAGTTTAAAAGATTTTGCTCGCTCAACTCTATTGAGCATTTGAACATCGCACCATTCCGCCCTGCGTCCAATGGGTTGGCGGAGTGTACAGAACTTTCAACGAAGCATTTTCGAAAATAATGTGCGAGGAGAACAATCGTGAATTGGCAAAGTACAAATATTTGTTAACTTATCGCACCACACCTGATTCTTCGTCAGGTCGGTTACCAGCTAAATTACTTCATGGTCGTCAGCCACGCAATCTATTATCAGTACTTTTACCATCATCATATGAAGTAAAAAAACAACACCAAACCAAATATAAAGTTGGTCAATAAGTTCATGCACGAAACTATTCGGATAAAAAACGACGGGTGGATGGGATGTCAAAAGGTGTCACAGGTCGATTGATGTACAATATCAGAACTGTCTATGCCATGATCGGACGACATTAGAATCAACTTAGAGGAAGGAGATCAATGTCTGCAATAAGTAACGGCAAGTCCTTTTTACCATCAGACGATAGGGTGGATTTTGAACTCCAAATACCGGGGACAGCTGCTCCAATACAACACAACAATGTTCCACAAATTCAACTAGAATAGTAAAAAATTTCGTCACCACCACTCTCATACGAAATCACCACAAAGGAGTGTGTCGTCTGGTGCAACTTAAGTTCGATGAACGAAGAGAGTCAGACGGAAGGTTGTTCGTTTTTCACCTGATTGAATATTAAGTCGTGGTGAATGTTATAACTCCAACTTCAAGCGGTTATAGCTTTTCCATTTACATGCATAGATCATTAGTCATCGTTCTGTTATCCAATGAAGTATTGCGAACTTATGGAAGTTCGTTATAATGTGTTTAACTATTAACGTAGTATATAAAAAAAGTTATGTATGGTTTTTTTTCCTCCATCTCATCTGAGACCTCACCTTCACCTCATAACAGTATACATATTTAGTTTTGAGTTTGTGATCAGGAATATACAACTTAAATATGATTGCTTGTTTTAGGTTATCATTCATTAATAATGATATAATCCTATATCTTAACGATTGGGAAACATAAAGCAACATTTAGGCGACTTTATATGAAATACTAAACCCGGCTTCAACAATATGTGGACATTGGGCGACTGTCACGAAAATGTGTCAGAATCTCAAGAATCAAATATTAATTAATTTTTTATTGCTAAAACTTTTAAAATTAAAATGTCCAAATTAACCATTCGAATTTGAACAATTCTTTGGTTAAATAAATCAGCGATTATTAAAACAATTTTTTTTTTTAGTTTTTCCACAAAATTAAAATTCTGTTCATTAATTACTTATTTAATTTAATTTTTTCATGGATTTACCTACTATTATATAATTTTTAACTGAAATAAAAAAAATCGAAAAATTGAAAAAAAAAAAAGAATAAAAAAAATTTTAATTACAACATACAATATTACATAAAATAATAATATTATACCATAATGTAGCTGCATTTTTGTGCTGGATTTCAATTGGATAATTGGCTAGATTACTATATGGTATATACGCTATATACATATATACAATAATGTTATAATATTGCAGTTTTATGTTTGGTTAATTGGTTGAATATCAAAATTAAATAGTGTCCCAATAGGATTTATTTTTAATTCATTTAATTAATTTGTGCTATATACTTTAAAGCATAAAATATGAAATTTTATAATACATTTATGCATGTAAACCATTTTATTTGTACTGAGGTTAAACATACTTTAGCCATATAAAAACAGAATGTTCAAAGTAAATGAAAATATTTAGAATAACTCTACGAGTTGAACCAAAGAAAATATACTTATCAGAAGTGAAGACACGAACAAAATAGTACGGACAACAATATTTTTTCTCAAAAATCCATATTTTTTAAATAAAGTTAAAATAAAACTTGAATGTGATAGAATTTTTTTATGGAATTTCTTTTATTGTCATTCGTTTTTCTACACAGCCACATGCATATAAAATATACTTCATTTGTATAAAAACACTAACACAATTGTTTTTTCGGTTGGTTTTCGTTATTTCTTGTTCGCCGATCGCATGCTATGTATTTTTTAAATTTTGTTTTTTCTTTTGTTCTACGAAGATTTATGCATATGTAGTTACATAATTTAACAAGAACAAAATATTTTCAGCCCAATTACACTGAGAGTGGTTGAACCGACAGTAGAAAATGTTGTCCTGAGGTGGAATTCACTTTTACGAAAGATAAATTCTAACATGAGATTAAAAAGTATCGGAGACAGATCATTTTTTTACCGTACCTTAGAGCTAATTGTAAAAATTCCTGATAGCTTATTCTCAACTTTGACATAACATTGTGACTGCATTGCTGTCATCTACATAAACGCACATATTTGTCAGGTATTCCCAGATATCACAAAGCAAACCATAAAATCAGATGTACGTTCCGAGATGTTTCGTAATATTTAGAATCTTCCTTAGTGAAAAAATTGATTATTGACTGATCGATTTGGATGAATCCTCCTTGGTAGTCACCTATAATTTCTTCCGTCAGATGAGTGATTCTTTCCAATACTAAGTGGAAGACAGAAATTTGTATGCTG
This sequence comes from Tipula confusa, assembly GCA_963556175.1. Classification (NCBI taxonomy): domain Eukaryota; kingdom Metazoa; phylum Arthropoda; class Insecta; order Diptera; family Tipulidae; genus Tipula; species Tipula confusa. The sequence goes on along the minus strand of OY744475.1, from coordinate 187,572,605 downwards.
TGCAAAGGAGAGCTACGTCGCAATAGTTTTCGCATTTTGAGCGGTCTCCTTTTTTAAGGATAGTGCACAATGCGGTCACTTCCCATTCATTAGTCATATATCTTCACTTTGCCATACTAATGAAAAAAGGTCGAACAGATAGTTCCACAAAGTATCCCCTCCGAATAAGAGTTGGAAATTAATGCTATCAACCGCAGGAGGAACTGTTTCTTTTTAGTCTCTACATGGCTAGAGTAAAGTCCTCGTAGGATGGGTCCTGCAAATCTTCACAGTTTGTATTTGACAACTTTAAAATACAGCATTTGACACTTGTTGAACATTCTTAACAGCAAAATATCGATGTCAACAAGACAATCTTACTTAACAATTCAGGGTTACCAACTTTACGAAACAATTCGTCCGGAACCAAGCAAGAGGTGGAACCGCTATTATAATAAAAAACTATATTAATCACCTATATTAATGCCAGTACTATCAATCACCTGAAACCCAGCTTACCGTAGTAGAAATTACATCTACCAAGCAACGCCTTCAGATAGGAGCGGTATATTTTCCACCTAGATACAACCTGAAGAAATCAAACTACTTGAATATCCTATAACATTTCAATGGTACATTTATATAAGGAGGTGATTTTAATGCAAATCACGTTGACTTTGGATCTAGGCTTACAACAACCAAAGGTAACGAACTAAAAAATGCAATAAATGAAATGGGATTTAACATACATTCCACTGGCAAGCCGACATATTGGCCTACGGACGCAGTTAAAACTTTTGATCTACTGAATTTCTTTATATCAAAACAAGTTTCATCAAATTTTATTGAAGTAGCGGATAATTTAGAAATGGTCTGTGATCATTCTGCAGTGATACTTACCATAAGCGACAAGCTAATTAGGAAGGAAACAAGACCAACTCTTATCAATAAAACAACTGATGGATCTGAATTAGAAAGCATTATTAACCAACAAACACGATAAAAAACGGTAACGGCGCTAGAAGGAGAGGTTGAAAACTTCACAAATATCATTCAAAACTACTGGTAAAACCTACCCAAGAGAAATTAGGAACCTGGTCTTAGAAAAAAAGAAAGCTAGGAAAAAATGGTGACCAACGAGGAGTCCACCTGACAAGAAGATCCTAAATAACTAATCACAGCAGCTTAAGCGAAAAATTCAGAAGTTACATGAAAAATCGTTTGCTTCGATTCTTGAAAAGTTGGCGGCTAATGAAAATACAGACTACTCATTATGGAAGGCAACCAAAAGAATGAAAATCCCAATCATGCAGATCCCTCCTATTAAGCGAAGTGATGGCTCGTGGGCTAGGGATAACAAATCAAAAGCTGAAGTGTTTGCTGATCATCCGACTGGTATTTTCCAAACGAATGAGACCGAATCGGATATTATAATCGAAAATGAAAGCAAAGACTATGAGGGCAGCATCCCTCTAATAACCCAGAAAGAAGTTAATAGAGAAAAAAAATACAATCTCAAGACCGGAAAGGCTCCTGGATATGATCTTTTAACTGGAGAAATTCTAAAGGAACTACCAAAGAAAGCTATTGTTCAACTAATCCAATTGTTTAATGCTGTTATTAGATTACGGCATATTCCTTCTGGTAAACCGCTTAACGAAGCTCAATCATATCGCCCAATATCCCTGATTCCTATCATCTCAAAGCTAATGGAGAGACTTCTTCTGAGAAGAATGACACCAGTAATAGAAAGAATTGACCTAATACCGGATCACCAATTTGGATTCAGATGTAAACATTCAACAACTGACCAGGTTCACAGAATTACAGACATTATAGAAAAGGCGTTAGAAGATAAACGAATTTGTTCTACCTTATTTCTGGACGTGGCATCAGCTTTCGATAAGGTATGGTATGAGGGATTAATACATAAACTAAAAGTTATGCTTCCGGGATCATATGTTGACCTTCTGGAGTCGTACTTATCTGAAAGACTTTTCAGAGTAAGACAAAAAGATGAGTATTCTGAACTGAGAGAAATAAGGGCAGGAGTCCCACAAGGCATTGTTCTGGGCCCACTGCTATATCTACTTTATACAAGTGATATACCACAGTCCGATCATGTAAGCATAGCAACGTTTGCTGACGGCACCGCTATACTAGCAACAGCGCAAACTGTCGAAGAGGCGGCCAATAAACTGAATTAAAATCTGCGCATGTTAACTTTACGAACAAACTATTGGTTAATCCGCCACCAATCAGCATAAACGATGTCATGGTACCATACGAGAACTTCGCCAAATACTCGAGTATGACAATGGACGGTAAGCTTAAATGGAAAGAGCACGTGAAGGAGAAAAGAAAAGAGGTTGATCTTAAATATAGACAATTGTATTGGCTAATTGGACGAAGGTCAAAATTAAGCTCAGACAACAAAATATTGATTTACAATCAAATCCTAAAACCAGTCCGGCTCTATGGTATTCAGCTTTGGGGCTGCACTAAAATTGCTAACATCAAACTTATATAAAACTTCCAAAATAAGGTTCTTCGAAGTATATAGTCAATGCACCCTAGTACATTCGTAATAAGGATTTGCATTGAGATTTGGGGATACCGGAAGTAAAACACGAAATAAAAAGATTTGCAACGAAGCATAAATCGAGGCAATTGCCACATGTTAATGCGGAAGCCGTTCGACTACTGGATAATGAACACTTGGTTTGAAGACTAAAGAGAACCAAACCCTTCGAACTCGTCAGTATGTGAGCAGCTACCTATTAACGAACAGGCATTAGAGCATTGCTGGATCAACAGTGACCTCATTATAGTTTAGTTTTTAAGAATTCAGATGTAAATTGATGGTTAGACTAGTTTCAATAAATAAAAATATAAAAAAAAATAAAAATTCAAAGGTCAACAAAAAAGTCAAACAAGATCATCAGTTCGGGTTTAAAGAAGAGGGACATATGAGCAAGTTCACAGAGTCACTTCTAAAATCACAAACTTTCTAAACAAAAAAAGTATTGGTATACAAAGCATTTCTGAACATCGCTCAAACTTTCAATAAATATGGCATAAAAGTCTTATACACAAAAGTTAGTACTGGGCTACCACCCAGACGAAGTAGAAAATGGCAGAATAAATGGGGAATTAAGTTTAACGAGCGTAAATTAGCATTCACACTTCGTAAAGTTACCTGCCCACCAGTAAGAAATATTATATTGCAAACTGCAAGAAATATTTTAAATTCTTCAAAAAATGTATGTTGCATAAATTATTGAATCCCTTTTTAAATGGTTATAAATTACTAAAAGAGGTAAAGGCTATGTCGTCCTTTTTAAAGTGTGCAACATATTGTTGTTCTCATGTATATATTAATAAACAATATGGAGTGAAAGAATATGTCTTCTGCAATGTTGAAATTGTTAATATTTCAATTGCTTGTTTCGTAGTTCCAAACTAGTGGATGCATTTTCTTTTCTAATTTGGAAATGTTTTCTCGAAAATCGAACAATTTTCTTTTAATATATTTTTGATTTTATAATTCAATTATATTATTGACATTTCAAACAAAACATCACCTACATAAACTTACCATTTAAAAAAATATATTAAAATGTTAGAATGGAAACCAAATTCTTCGCGATATACTTGTACAGTACTGTGCAATAAAATACGAACTGTTAATATGTTTGGATAACTTTTGACATTCATATAACATAATTCTGTACATAAAAAATTAATACTAATTAGGGCTGTCAAATACGCCTAGTTTATTAAAATTACTAGAAAAACCAGGTTAGAGGATCGAAAACCCAGTATCTATTTGTCAATGTCTTCATTGCTGGTCTTAACGCTTTGCAAATATAAATTTGAACAGACTTTGTGGTTTCGTAACCTTTTACAAATCATTTGTGTCGCACTTACGGTACTGGAAGACGAAAATGTGGAAGATATTTTACCAGTTGCTGATAAAAAATATGAAATCAATACACCTAGCTTTACAGCAATAATCCCTTTAGATCCTTGGATATGGTACGTAAAGATTTAAAATGAGCCGGGTAACGAGTAAATCATTAAACGACTAACTTTGTGCTATCGAGTTTAAGTTGCCGCAGCTAAATAAGCGTTGCAGCCGTTAATAAGTAGTCCATAATGAGACTAGGAATTGGCAGCAGAATCCGTTTCAATAACGGATTTTCATCCAAAATTTGGAAATGACGCAAGAAGATGCTTACAATCCTTGTACTTTTTATAGCACGTCCAGCAACCTGACTTGTTGGCGTTAATGTTTGGAAGGACTTTAGCGACAACTCTAGATCTAAATCTTATGCGGCGCATAAATGAACTGGCTAGAGAGATAATCGGGGGTATTAAGTTAGAATCAGGTAAATTAGAGTTTGCTGCAAATTTTCGGGCGAATAGATTGGATTTTTCTTGAGCTGTAGAAAAAATATAGTCCCCATCTTTCAGAGGTGGTATTGATGATTTCCTACTGTTCAAGAAGTTTTCCTCTATACTTTGCGGTCCAATTTTCATTTGACGGGTTCTTAACATATTTGCGGTGAGAGGCTTCTTTATTGGCGGTTATTGTTTTACAGTCATGATTAGGCCCAGGATTGCCTGATTTTTTTTTATTTGGCTTAAAGAGACTGGAAGGAAGGAACTGTTCCATTCCCGTGAGAATGACAGTCGAAACCAGAATGGCTGCGTTGTCAATATTACCGAAGGCAAAACAAGAGTACCATTCGAACTCTTGAAAGAACTTGTTCATTCCTTCCCAGTTCGCATTTTTATAGTGCCATAATTGACGTTTAGGCGGAACATTAATTTGGTACGACTACGACATTGTAAATTCCGCTGTAATCAGCTGATGGTCCAAAGGAGAACAGACGAAGATACTGTATTTCTCCTCATGAGCAGTTAAAAACAGATCAAGTAAATGACCCGTATCGTTGACCCGATCTGATATCCTCGTAGGCTGCTCTACAAGTTGTGTTAGTTGGCACGCTGCAAATATTTCAGCTGCCGCACCAACCGGTCTTACGGACTTAGAATAAGGAAACCACTTGTCATTGTGGACATTGAAATCACCTGCGGTGTCAGCATTTGGTGATTTCTGAAGAATGCGCTCACTGAAGTCTGAAAAAGTATCAAACCCAAAATGAGCAGTGCAGTTTGCATTATTTAGGCTTCGATAGAGACCACATAGGAAGAGGGGGTGTTTCGAGACATGAATTTTAACCCAAATGAAGCTAAACTCATTGTTCGTACTTTGGCCTAAAAAACTGGGAATGGAAAAAGGTATATCGTTGCGGATATACATAGCCAGCCTCCTCTGGTGAATAAACCGATGGATTAAGGAGTAACCCTTAATACCGATGGCCAAAAAATCAACGGAGTCCAAAATTTTGGTCTCGGTAAGAAGTAGAACCGCCGGTTTTGTGGAAGCTGTATGGTGTTCCACGGCTGCAAAGTTTGTCCGCAACCCACGAATATTGCAAAACTGAAGATAAAACACTCTCCTCATGACACAGGAATACAGAGACTCAGAGTAGCCAGAGCTTTTTTTAAAACTTTATATGTTAGTATGGTGTTCCTGAAACTAAAATCACTGACCAAAGCTCAAATTTTATGAGTGTAATGTTTCAAATCCTTTGCAAGGTGTTTTTTATACAAAAAAAAGGTCAGCGTATCACCCTCAACCAAGTAGTGCTATTGAGCGTTTACTTAGGAACCTAGAAGAATATCTGCGGAATTTCACCTCAAACGCAAGTTTCAAGAAGCAGGCGCGTGATATAAACCATTGGGCATGACATTAAATTGCCATAGCCTATTGCCGAACTGAACGATGTCTTCTCGATATCTTCATTTGCGACTTCCACCTGCCAAAATCGACTCTACAAATCAAGTGTTAAAAAATTCGTACTCCTGCTAGTGTTTCCAAAGTATCGTCGATCCTTTATAAGGGATAACTATATCCTTCTTTATTATAGTGTTGAGCTTTCTATAATCAACGCAGAACCTTTACCTGTTTTCTTTCTTTTTCATCTGTACCACTGGCGATCTCTAAGGACTGCTCGATTTTTAAATAACCCCTGATGTTTTCATTCCAGTTACCATTCTATCCACCTCCTCATTTTGCTTTGCTATTTTTCCAGTAACGGTTTTGCTGCATGTTTCTGTTTTTTCCGTCCATTTCCACGTGAGATCTTCAACTATTTTTTGCTGCCGTTATTCCTTGGTTTGTAGGCTTGGATTTTATTTTTCACATTTCGCTATTGTGGATACTTCCTCAGATTTTCCGATGATACCCCCTGGGTTTTGTCTGATCCGTAAATTCAGAGCTGGGGTTGGATCTCTTAAGTCTTTATCTAGTTCTAGGCTTTCGCAATGATAATTTCTCTAACTTTATTCTCTTCGTATCTTGCTTATACAACCCACAATTTTTGTGATCCAGAACCTCCTTCCAATTTTTACTACACAACTGTTTTTGCATTGGGTAGCTTTTTATCGATGGTATAATATAACTCATCTTATCACTGGCTCTTCATAGTTCATTTACAGGGCCAATTCCACTTTGTTGTAACGTTAAACATTTCTACCAATATCCAAAACGAATCCGTTTACTCTCATGAAGTCCATGCCAAAGATTACCTTATCTATACAGTATCGGCTATCAACACTATTTCCATATTAACGCTGTTCCCAATCCATAACCAAACTCTTTTCTTACCTTTGATTTCTTACCTAGTCCTCTTTTTAAGCCCATTTATCAACATCTTTCCTTGGTCTGCTATACATTGGCCATTGTGTTCTGGATCATTTTCTTTGCCATTCTGCATAATCTCTTAAGACGTGGTTCGTTACGTCACAACCCCAGCATCTGACCTTTACATTTTACATTTTACATTTTTAAATTTTATTGTCAACTGGGTTTTGTCTCTTTTCATCCCTGGTTCATCTACCTCAACTTTCCTACAGCTCTTCTAGTCTCAACATCTCGTTCACCGTCTATAAATGCATCGATATTAATTCTCTCCCTGTAGTCTTGAGCCATGTTAGAATGTGCTAGATGCACCAACCTCTCGATATCTACCACACACTACTGTAATGATTTAGCTCCATTCTGTAAAGCTTTCGTTTATGATCACCTCAATATTTACGAACCAACATTTGCATTACTCTGCCGTTTAAAAACGCTCATTTTCTGAAATGATCTGGAGAGTGATCTGGATAATAATCTTGAGACGTTATTATTACATTTACTTTAACGTCAAGTAACTACTTTTCTAGAAGTTCTTCAACTTGTTGAACTTCTACTTGAACATCGGTTTTAACTTCTAGAATTTCTTTTTTTAAATTTTATTTGACTCGTCTGCTTGGTGCTTCTTAACATTTCTCTAGTCGTTTATTTTGCTCTTATTGACATTTCTCTAGTCGTTCGTTTTTTTTCTAACTGTCGTTCATTAGACATTTTCACATACACTTTAATATCACCGATTATTCTATCGTTTCGTTCTTGCTCTGCTGCTGCTCCATCATTTGTTGTATGGCAACCATCAAATGTGACCAATCGATATTTATTGAAGCGACTATTTCCTATTTTAGTGCGTTCTGTTTACCAGCATCAGCCTCTTCTATCTTAATTGTGTTAAGTTTATCATAGTTTCACGGAGTCTTATTTGTATTTCAGATTTAGTATGCCGGTGGTTGTCAAATCATAAAGAACCAACTCCTTCCTCAATCGTTTATTTGATAACTTGTCCATAACCACTTTAAATATTCACAATCCCACCGTTGTCACCAATTGTTACGTTTTTGCCTATTGCCGGTTCAAGATGTCACTACTCTATTTTATTTGCTCAATACTAGTAATAATACTACTTAACAGATGTCTCTAGGTTTAACTCTAGAGAAATCTTAACAATATTATTTGCTAATAGCAAAAATATACTGACTATCACTCGTCAATAAAGTCATTCGCTGCCCAGAAATCATTGAACACTACTGTGTGACTCAGCAAAAAACAGCATAATACCAACACAGGAGTAAAACAAAAAAAAACTTCATTGAATATTCAATTTCCTTGAGGCATTGACAAAACAGAAAAACATTAAATGTACCTCCTTTGCATGTATACCAGGTATTTCTTCAAGTAATGTAACAACATAAAACCAAATTAATAATTTAGCATAAATTCGAGAAAAAAAAATGTAAATGCAAATAAAATGTTGCTTTGGTCGCAAATTTAAATTAATCAAGGTTCATCTACATATTTTCATCGCAGTGTTTTAAAAATTAGTTAGATGTATTTGTCATAAGAAGCTAGTACTAAACAAAACTAATGAAACCTGCTACTTAGCGATCCAGTAGATTGATTCAATTTCAAAAACGAAATTGAAAATATTCGATTTACCTTCCATGAATATATTCCGAGTAATAATAACAAGGATAATATTACAACAACAGTACACAAATTGTAAAAATAGAAAATCATTCCTGTGTGTCCAGAGGGAATATTATTTTTTTTTTCAGAATTGTTATTATGATTTTCATCATGTCGTTATTTTTTTGCATTATTTTTAAATTTTCTTTGAATTTGAATTTTTATTTTTAATAATACGAATAAAAAACAAATGAAAATTCTAGAATTGGATTTATGTTTTTCTTATTTCATATTATTATTTTCTACTCAACAGGTCGATTTTTTTCACCGTCTGTTGCTGGGGAATATTCAACAACAAGGCTAAAAGATTAATGTTACACAGAGTTTGAAAACAAGGTTTATAAAATTTTAATTTTTTTGTTTTTTTTTTTAAAAAAGCTAAGATTTTTGTTTTTGTGGAGGTGGAGTTTCTAGTATTGGATATAAAGATGTTAATATTTTGCCTCATGCATATATTATACAAATTTTATGCTATTATATGTTTTGTCGAGAGTTTTGGTATTTTTATAATGTTTACCATGAACATCCGATGAATTTTTTTGGTAAATTATTGATATATACAAAGGCATATATATCTGTTTGTAGTTTTGGTAAATAGAAAAATGTCAGCGACGTTGTACTGCTACATATTTCCTCTAGTCTTTGTTTACGGAATGCAATACTTCGGCCACATTTGTGATTTTAATTTTTTCTTTTCATTTTTGTTTCTGTCAGAAGTCGGATGCAACAGTTAAGATGCTTTGGATTTTTTTTTTATTGATCAAAGCAGTCTCATTTGATTTCGAATTAGATCGCCGTGCCTAGCGTCAACTATAATTCTTCGCTCCAGGAAATTAAATTGAGTTGTGAAGTATTCATATCAAGGCAGTATCAAGGTCATATTCAGCGTGGTCAATCTTATTTCGTACGACAGATAACGGTTATTCTTTAACGGTATAAAATGACGGATGTAAAAATTGAAAAATTGAAAAAACAACGTTCCATTTTATTTGAACAGTTAACTCGAGCTAAAGAATTTCTCCAACAAAGCGCTGCAACTGCGACAAGCGCGGAACTAGATTTAAGAATAAACTTTTTGGAGTAAATGTATAATTCTCTCTCTACAACACAAACTCCATGATGATGAATGTACAACAAAAAATCATGCCGAATTCGGTTTTTTGTAATAAAACTAGCGCTTGAAGTACTACGCGACTTAGCTAAAGCAAATTCTGCAACATTTAATACTTCAAATATCAAACCACGATTCCAGTGTTAGTTTGGCTCAAAAGTTGGCCATCACATTTATCGGTGTAGAAGATTCCTGTCTAATAAAAGGCCAGATCGTTTACGTGATGTTAAACGTTTAAGTTTGGGTATTAACTGCTTATCATCAATACAATTTATCCAACTGTAATTAAAGACATCATTCACACTTACATCAATTTGACTGGGCCACAGGAACAAGTGAATTAAAAAGTATTGCCCCAAACAATCAAGCCACAGTTACAATTTTACAATTTCCAGCAGCAAACAGTTCATTAGTAGGCTCATGCTTACAAGAAACTGCAAATTGCTGTTTGGATCTGGTTTATATTTCAAATTAACCAGACACCACTCTCCGTGGGTCAAATTAAATTAACTGATAACAAGTCTCTTCTTGAAAATAAATTAATCGGTTGGATTGTGGTTAGAAATTCCTGATCAGATTTGGATCCTAATCCTTTGAAGGTTTCAACAATTAACAAGGTTTATCACATAGTGAACATAAACTATAGTGGAAGAACATTTCACGAAACATGTTCATCGAAACCAAAGGGGTTAATTTGTAGTATTATTACCCTTGCCAAAACATCCTTCAGTTTCGGTGCCAAACGCCGCTTTCATAGAGTTGAACGAAATTTAAAAAAAAATCCACAACGAAAGCTAGAATACAAAATGTATATGAAAGACTACCTTTAGTTGGAACATATGGAGCTTATTTCACCTGATATTCTCCAACAAAATCAATATTTTCTTCCGCATCACTGCTTTATCAAGGAACACAGTTCAACAAATAAACTCCGTGTCATTTTTGATGCTTCCACGAAGATATCATCCGGAATACCATTGAATGAAATTTTGATGGTAGGTTCAGTTGTACAACAGGATCTATTTGCCATCTGACTTCGCATTCACACAAACTAGTTTGTTTTGAGTGCCAATATTAAGCAAATGTATCGTCAAATGTTAGTGCATCCCTCTGATACTAATCTGCAGTTCATTTTATGGCAACCTGATCCAGATAAAGACATCAAGATATATCGGCTTCGCACTGCCACATATGGTCAGTGTCCCTTACTTGGCAACAAAAAGATAGCGCTGGACGAAGAAATCAACAACAATTGAGCCGCAGAGGTAATTAAGAACGATATATGTGTTGATGATCTACTTACGGGTGCAAATACCATATTCGAGATACAGCAATTCAAAGCCGAAGTCGTAGCAATGCTAATCATATTAAGACACTAGGCATGTTTTGAATCCTGCTCAAAAATATGTTTAGCTTTAATGTACTCGAAACAAATAACCATCGTGAGACAATACGCCGTACAGAACTTTCAGATATTTCTCGCATTTTTGTTCCGCTGGGGTTTGCTTCACCTGTTATCATCACTATGGTAAAATCATTCATGCAAGAGATATGGAGTTTAAAGCAACACTGGGATGCAGCATTGCCACAGGAGCTTTTTACACGATGGTCAAAAATACCAAGGAGAGCATCATTTACTTAACACATTGCAACTAACACATTACGTGATGCAGCCAAATACATCAATCGTACAACTCCATTGCTTTGCAGATGCTATAGTCAATGTATCTATGGTGCCGCCATTTATCTGAGAAGTCCGACACGGATAGTTCTGCATTTTCATCGCTTCGTTGTTCTAAGTCAAAAATGGCATCAAAATCCAAAACCAAATTAACTGTTCCAAAGATGGAACGATGTGCTGAACTTCTAACAGCTCTTTTAGTTGAACGAGTTAGTTCAACTTTGAAGATCAACATTGATAAAACTATGTATTGGAGTGACTCGATAATAGTACTGGCTTGGTTGGAAATGCCTAATAAACTTACTACATTTGTCTCAAACCGCGTGCTGAAGGTTCAACAACTGTAGTTCAACAACTGTAGAGGACTGACATCACATCTCTTCATCAAAGAATACGGCTGATACTATATTTAGAGGCACTCTACCATCAGCCCTCGTTTGGTCAGTCCTCAGGATCATCCTGCAGATTACATACTGAGTTAAGTTAATGGTTATCATCCACCAATCATTGTTTCTATTTCATTAGTTGTCAGTAGAAATCTACGTTCAAAAAAATGTCATCAAATTAATTTTTTTAAGCTAGATTACACAAAGTTGGCATCTTATCTTGCTTCTGTAAGCTGGGATTCTTTGTTTGGTAATGCGTCGGTTGATGATGCTTTATATATATTTTATAATAAATTGTTATTTTTAATAAAAGGATATTCAAATAATGCTTCTTGAAAAATGAAGAAATTTCCCATTTGGTACTCAAGCAAATTGATTTTACTTATTAATGCCAAAGAAAACGCTCACAAACGATATATGTTGTATGATAATTCGCTGGACTACTCCATGTTTTCCAATTATAGAAAACAGGTAAAAATTCAAATTAAAAAATGCTGGCTCTTATATATAGCGCGTGTTGAAAGTAACATTAAACACAATCCAAAATCGTTTTGGCATTATCAAAAATCATTTTATACTAAATCTGAATATCCAAAAAATATGTTTTTGGGTAATAAGATATCGAGTAATAATGTAGAAATTAGCAAGTTGTTTGTAGAGAACTTCAAATCGGTTTATGTACAGGATACCAATATGTGCACACATACGATTCATGTCAAACTGGTGCAAATAACTTAACTATTCCGTAGTTAGAAGTTCGGACGGTTTTAAATACGCTAGGTATTAACAAAGGTGCGGGTCCTGACCAATTACCTAATGTATTCTGTAAAAACTTGAAATCCATCATTGCATCGCCGATCACATATCTATTTAACCTTTCATTAAGAAATTCCATCTTTCCTTCGAAAGGGAAGCAGTCATTTATATTGCCCATTCATAAAAATGGTGATTTAGCAAATGTGCAAAATTATAGGCCAATCTCCATTTTGAATTCGTTGGTTAAAATTTTTGAAAAAATTGTCTACAACATGGTTTTTTATCAAATTAAAAGCCAAGTAACACCAGCTCAACATGGCTTTTTTCCAAAACTCTCTACACTGACCAATCTAGCTGAATTTTGTGATGTAGCATTTGAAACGTTAGACAAAAAAAAACAACTTGACTGCATTTACACTGACTTTTCTAAGGCTTTCGACAAAGTATCCGATTATATTCTATTGCGTAAAATTGGTTCATTTAACATATCTCCGTTTTTACAAAAATGGTTTCATTCTTATCTGTCCAACCGAGTTCAATTTGTAAAATTCAAATGTGTTCTGTCTGAAGGTTTCCAACCATCATCTGGAGTACCACAAGGATCAATCATGGGTCCCTTACTTTTCATTATTTTTATTAATGATATATCTAAGGTTATTAAATCAAAATATCTATTATATGCGGATGATTTAAAGATATATAATATTATTGATTCCAATGAAGATATCAATATTTTGCAACGGGATCTAAACTCTATCTATGATTGTTTTATTTTTGTTTTTGTTAAATAATCTTCTTTATTATTTCTTTTTTAATTACAATCTAGTCTAAGACTAATAAGCAATTTTATTCTAACTTAAATTACTACATTTTACGGAAATTTAAGGGTTCATCCATCGATGCACTCCTTAGTTTTGATATTTATTATTTGATCGCGCTAACTGATTTTACACTTACTCAAAAGGCTTTACTCTTTTGAGCCTTCTAACTAAATCCATATTATCCAGTAACTGGATGGCTTCTATATTAACATGGTGAAGTAACCGTTGTTCATGACTTCTAGCAAATTTCATAATTTCCGTTTTGGTGGGTTCTATGCCCAGATCTTTGTGGATATCGCTATTTCTGACAAACCATGGTGCGTTGACGATGTTTCTTAGCACTTTGTTTTGGAATCGTTGGATAATGTCCTTGTTGCTCTGCTTGGTACATCCCCACAGCTGTGTACCATAAGTCCAAACAGGCTTCAGTATTTGCTTTTAAAGCAAAAGCTTATTAGGAATTGATAGATGAGAGTTTCTTCCCAGTATTTTAATCCTAACCCGTCTCTTTTCTTTTTTACATGAGCTTTCCATCGAAGCTTAGCGTCTAATGTCATACCAAGATATTTGGCAGTGTTTGCAGGTATTTCTTGATTATTTAAATATACTAGTTTATGTACTAATCTCTTGTTCGTAAAGTCGACATGTACAGATTTAGTTTCGTTTAATTTTATGCGCCATTTTTTGGTCCAGTTATGTACTTGCTCTATGGCGGTTTGTAATTTTTCTGTTATATCTGAGTTGTTATCACCTACTGCCATGATAGCTGTGTCATCGGCAAAAGTGGCTATCATGTTGTTTTGTGGGATTGGAACATCTTGGGTGTATAGTAAATACAGAAGTGGCCCAAGTACACTTTCTTTTGGAACTCCTGCTCTTATTTCGTTAAGCTCCAAATATTTATCTTCTTGTTTAAGCCTGAAACATTTTTCTTTTATATATGATTCCAGTATTATGCTGTACTGTTTAGGTAGGATTAAATTGAGTTTGTAGATTAAACCTTCGTGCCAAACCTTGTCAAAGGCCTGCGCTTCATCAAAGAATACTGCGGAACAGACTTTTTCCTCTTCTAAAGTCTTTTCAATGATACTGATTATTCTATGCACTTGATCAATAGTTGAGTGCTCACTGCGAAAACCAAATTGGTGATTCGGAATTAGGTTATTTTTTTCAAAAATTAGTTTGATTCGTTATAATAGTAACTTTTCAAAGAGTTTAGACATTATGGGCTGCAACGATATAGGCCTATATGATGTTATTAGATGTAGCGGTTTTCCTGGTTTGGGAATCATGATAACCTCAGCCACTTTCCAAAGTTTTGGCATATATTTTAACCTAAATGCAGCATTTATGATATTAATTAACTTTACCGTAGCTCTTCTCGGTAATTGCTTTATTATTTCTCCGGTAATCAAGTCAAACCCTGGTGCTTTCTTTAAGTTTAAATTGTTTTTAATTTCGTTTGCTACTTCAGTAGATGATGTAGGTGTGAGTTCTTTGAGAATTTGTATTATGTTCCCATCCAATGTTTCTAGTAATTGGCATTCATGAGGTTGAAATATATTTTCAAGATGATTAGCAAATCCTTCTGCTTTTTCTTTGTTTTTCCTTGCCCATGTTCCATCAATTTTCCTGATAGGATGGATTGGCATTATAGGCCTTTTCAGAGTTTTAGTTGCTTTCCAGAGCGAATAATCCGTATTACTGTCATTCGTCAACTTACTTAAGTAGAAATTAACTGACTCATTTTTTAACTTCTGAATTTCTCTTGTTAATTGCTGAGTAAGATTGTTTAGTATTTTTTTGTCTTGTGGAGCTCTAGTTTGGTGCCACTTTTTTCTGGACTTGCGTTTATCCCTAGGGAGATTTCTAATCTCTATTGGAGAGCTATTTCCTTTTAGCCTTGATTTGATTTCTGGAGTACTTTGCCATGTTGTTTGTTGAATATCCGTAATGAACTTTTCTACTTCTATGTCCAGTTGATTCATAGTTTTTAACGGAACTTTCAAAAGTATTCTTTGTTCAAGATGTACTTTTAAACTTTCCCAGTCCGTATATTTGTTGGTGAGTACTGGATTATTCCCTTTTTGGATGATTTACTCGCTTAGAGTTAGGACTATTGGAGAATGATCTGAGCTCATATCTTGGCTTTCTTCGATTTCCATTAAATTACTAGAAATATTTTTGGTTATAAAAAAATCGATTAGGTCAGGTATTTTTCCTGGATCAGTTGGCCAATATGTTGGTTTTCCTGTTGAAATGGATTCACATCCATTTTCATTAATGGCAATCAGTAATTATTTTCCTTTAGTTATAGTTAATCTTGAACCCCAGTAAGTATTCTTTGCATTGAAATCACCACCTATTATTTACCTTTTTCCCAGACGTTTGAAGAACTCTGAATATTGTTTGTTTTTAATAGAATGTCTTGGTGGACAGTACAATCCTGCAACAACAATAGGAAAGTTGTTGGTTTTTATATAAACCACTGTGGCCTGAATTTCTTCTTTTTCATACTTTGCGTCTTCAAAATGTTGGATATTTTTTTTATGATAATTGCACTTCCTCCTCTGGCTGAATTATCTGGATGAATAGTGTGATATACGCAATAGCCTTTAAATGAAATGTGGGATTGCTTAGTAAAATATGTTTCCGAAATAAGACACACATCTATACTCTCAATGTCGAGAACTGCTTGTAGTTCTTGCTGATGCCGAAGCAAACCATTAGCATTCCATGTCATGATTTTCATTGTGCTGTTAATTTCCGTGTGGATTTGGGTTTACCTCCCAATTCTCTATCTTCCAATTTGTGTAGCCTCTCATCAAATTTTGTTAGTTTCATGAGAATATCTTGTAATGTTTGACTGATGTCCACATTTGGCGATTTTTGTTGGGGTTTATTGACTGCGCCTCTCGTTGCGTCTGCATATGTAACACCTTCAGTTCTTAGTTGACAGCCATATGGTTGCTCATTTTCTTGTTTTGTCTGCCTCTCGTATCGATTTGCCTGACCATGCATTTGAGCTTTATTCATCCTTTGGGTTTTAATTTTCTGGATTTCCTTTGCAACAATACATCCTCGATAATTAGCAGGATGACCTTGTCCACAGTGTACACACTTTAGATGAACTTGCGGATTGTCGCGTTCTCTAGTTAGATGGTGTCGGGCACATTTAACACACAATCTAGTTTAGAATTTCTAAGTGGTTGAATTTCCACTTTGCAACCCAATAAACTAGAGATCTAATAAATGTTACTTATATTT
Source organism: Tipula confusa (assembly GCA_963556175.1). Classification (NCBI taxonomy): domain Eukaryota; kingdom Metazoa; phylum Arthropoda; class Insecta; order Diptera; family Tipulidae; genus Tipula; species Tipula confusa. The sequence goes on along the minus strand of OY744475.1, from coordinate 187,556,152 downwards.
TCATCACAGCTGAATGTTAATACAAACATGTCAAGCTTCTTTTTATTTCTCCAGCTAATTTTGTTCATTACGCTGATTATTTTAAATTGTTTTGATGACAATTCATCTTTAATTCGTTCTGTGCTACATGTATGATGTAAGTTCCTTGCCATGACTCTGATTGGCCTTTCTTGTTTATTTTCATACGAGTGAAAGATAAATGACCCTTCGATTAAAGTTTTTAATACGTTTCTATATGCATCTCCGCTATTTACGTTGATGCTTATTTTATTTTGATTCATCAATTTAGTGAGGAATGATTCTTCTGAAACACTCGCCTTAATTATATCATAGGATACGTGATAATTTTTAACATCATCTACTATGATAGGTGGTGGGGGAGGTATTTTTTATCTGTTTTGATGTTTGTCTCAACCTTTTGAGGCTGAGTATTTTGATCCAATGTTTGTGGTTTTTGTGGTGGTGATGGTGTTTTATTTAACCTTCTATTTTTATTTTGCTTCTTACACTTATAACGAATCCATTCGGTTTCTTTAGCTAAGTCTTCCTCATTGGTTTGATATTCAAAGTTGTTGTTAAGCTTAGAATTAATGTTTTGGTTCTGTAGCATTGGTGTTTCGGTTTGACATTTACCATTGTTGACATTAAATTTGTTATTCTGGTTTTGGTTCTGCCCCATTGATGGCCTAGCTTCGGTTTTTTGCTGCTTTAATTGCATTATCTCTTTTTTTAGTTCGTCAATTTGTTGTTGTACATTGAGAATAATAATGCTTTGGTGTACCACCTGGGGTATTAGTTCCTTCTGTTTTATTCATTGCATATTGAATATTTATAGTGTAATCCACTCGCCTCTAGTATTTAGCCGATGTTTAACAACGTTGCCCGGGTGTTACCACGTGGAGGCATACTAGATACATTTGGTGGTCTTTATATAGTTTCAAAGTTGGAATATATTCCACGAAAGTCATGGCTATAGACGGTCAACTCCTATCCTATTAAAGCGCATCCCAACACCCTCTACGATTGGTGCAGTTTAAGTCAACTTCCGCTTAATGTAAATAAATGTTTTAATGTAACTTTCACAAGAAAAATCAATAAAATTGAATCTAATTATAATATTAATAGATTTATGTTGTGACAACTCACTGCATTTAAAGATCTAGGTATACACTTTGATTCTAAACTAAGATTGAATGAACATGTTGATGTAATTTGTCGTAAAGCCTGTAAACTTTTATGATTTGTTTTTAGACGAGGTAGAGACTTCAGAGATCCAGTATAACTTCTGCTTTTATTTAATAGCCTTATACGAACCACTCTAGAATATCTTTCTCAGATTTGGAACCCTTTCTATAATGAATATAGCAATCGATTTGAAAACATTCAGAGAAGATTTACGAAATACTTATGTTTTAAATATGTCCCTTCAACTCAGTATTTGAATTATGACATTCGAAGGGTAAACAAATTTAACCTTTTGGCATTATATGACAGAAGAATTTTATTGGATGAACTGTTCTTATTTAAATTAATGAATAATCTTGTAGACACCAATTTGTTATCTAAAATAAATTTCTATGCACCTACATACAGCACAAGAAATATTCAACTGTTTCAACCACCATTATTAAGATCTAATCTTGGTCTTTCATCGCCTGTAAATCGAATGGAATCAAATCACTTACAATACTTTAGAGATATAGATCTTTTCAGCATGTTTTTATTGAATTTTTGTAAGAAATGTATTGTCGTCATGAATTAATGAATTCATATTAAAATCGTCATATTTTGTTGTTTTAGT